>CALUEK010000386.1:0-37109 GCA_944039245.1 Nebria salina | reverse complement strand
TTTGAAATGAGACATATTGCAGTTAAATACGCAAATACAAGCGTTAAAATGCCAATACCAGAGTAATATATTTCTTAGCGTATTGCACTAAAAAGTTATAGGACTCCATAAAATATGTTCAGATGTTGATACAAATTCGTTTGAAATGAGACATATTGCACTAATATAGGCAAATACAAGCGTTAAAATGCCAATACCAGAGTAATATATTTCCTAGCGTATTGCACCAAAAAGTTATAGGACCCCGTAAAATATGTACGGATCAATTGATTCAAATTCGTTTCAAATGAGATATATTGCAGTAATATACGAGAATACAAGCGTTAAAATGCCAATACGAGAGGAATATATGAGACATATTGCAGTTAAATACGCAAATACAAGCGTTAAATTGAGAATACCAGAGTAATATATTTCTTAGCGTATTGCACTAAAAAGTTATAGGACTCCATAAAATATGTTCAGATGTTGATACAAATTCGTTTGAAATGAGACATATTGCATTAATATACGCAAATACAAGCGTTAAAATGCCAATACCAGAGTAATATATTTCCTAGCGTATTGCACCAAAAAGTTATAGGCCACCATTAAAAATGTTCAGATATTGATTCAAATTCGTTTCAAATGAGACATATAGCAGTAATATACGCAAATACAAGCGTTAAAATGCCAATACGAGAGAAATATATGAGACATATTGCAGTTAAATACGCAAATACAAGCGTTAAAATGCCAATACCAGAGTAATATATTTCTTAGCGTATTGCACTAAAAAGTTATAGGACTCCATAAAATATGTTCAGATGTTGATACAAATTCGTTTGAAATGAGACATATTGCAATAATATAGGCAAATACAAGCGTTAAAATGCCAATACCAGAGTAATATATTTCCTAGCGTATTGCACCAAAAAGTTATAGGACCCCGTAAAATATGTACGGATCATTGATTCAAATTCGTTTCAAATGAGACATATTGCAGTAATATACGCAAATACAAGCGTTAATATGCCAATACGAGAGGAATATATGAGACATATTGCAGTTAAATACGCAAATACAAGCGTTAAAATGCCAATACCAGAGTAATATATTTCTTAGCGTATTTGCACTAAAAAGTTATAGGACTCCATAAAATATGTTCAGATGTTGATACAAATTCGTTTGAAATGAGGAATATATGAGATATATTGCAGTTAAATACGCAAATACAAGCGTTAAAATGCCAATACCAGAGTAATATATTTCTTAGCGTATTGCACCAAAGAGTTATAGGACCCCGTAGAATATGTACGGATCAATTGATTCAAATTCGTTTTCAAATGAGACATATTGCAGTAATATACGCAAATACAAGCGTTAATATGCCAATACGAGAGGAATATATGAGACATATTGCAGTAATATACGCAAATACAAGCGTTAAAATGCCAATACCAGAGTAATATATTTCTTACCGTATTGTACTTTATAAGTTATAGTTCAGCATTAAAAATGTTCAGATGTTGATAAAAATTCGTTTCAAATGAGACATATTGCAGTAATATACGCAAATACAAACGTTAAAATGCCAATACCAGAGTAATATATTTCTTAGCGTATTGTACTTATAAGTTATAGTTCACCATTAAAAATGTTCAGATATTGATTCAAATTCGTTTCAAATGAGACATTTAGCAGTAATATACGCAAATACAAGCGTTAAAATGCCAATACGAGAGGAATATATGAGACATATTGCAGTTATATAAGCAAATACAAGCGTTAAAATGCCAATACCAGAGTAATATATTTCTTAGCGTATTGCACTAAAAAGTTATAGGACTCCATAAAATATGTTCAGATGTTGATACAAATTCGTTTGAAATGAGACATATTGCAGTAATATACGCAAATACAAGCGTTAAAATGCCAATACCAGAGTAATATATTTCTTAGCGTATTGCACCAAAGAGTTATAGGACCCCGTAGAATATGTACGGATCAATTGATTCAAATTCGTTTCAAATGAGACATATTGCAGTAATATACGCAAATACAAGCGTTAATATGCCAATACGAGAGGAATATATGAGACATATTGCAGTAATATACGCAAATACAAGCGTTAAAATGCCAATACCAGAGTAATATATTTCTTACCGTATTGTACTTATAAGTTATAGTTCAGCATTAAAAATGTTCAGATGTTGATAAAAATTCGTTTCAAATGAGACATATTGCAGTAATATACGCAAATACAAACGTTAAAATGCCAATACCAGAGTAATATATTTCTTAGCGTATTGCACTAAAAAGTTATAGGACTCCATAAAATATGTTCAGATGTTGATACAAATTCGTTTGAAATGAGACATATTGCATTAATATACGCAAATACAAGCGTTAAAATGCCAATACCAGAGTAATATATTTCTTAGCGTATTGCGCTACAAAGTTATAGGACACCATAAAATATGTTCAGATGTTGATACAAATTCGTTTGAAATGAGACATATTGCACTAATATAGGCAAATACAAGCGTTAAAATGCCAATACCAGAGTAATATATTTCCTAGCGTATTGCACCAAAAAGTTATAGGCCACCATTAAAAATGTTCAGATATTGATTCAAATTCGTTTCAAATGAGACATATAGCAGTAATATACGCAAATACAAGCGTTAAAATGCCAATACGAGAGAAATATGAGACATATTGCAGTTAAATACGCAAATACAAGCGTTAAAATGCCAATACCAGAGTAATATATTTCTTAGCGTATTGCACTAAAAAGTTATAGGACTCCATAAAATATGTTCAGATGTTGATACAAATTCGTTTGAAATGAGACATATTGCAATAATATAGGCAAATACAAGCGTTAAAATGCCAATACCAGAGTAATATATTTCCTAGCGTATTGCACCAAAAAGTTATAGGACCCCGTAAAATATGTACGGATCATTGATTCAAATTCGTTTCAAATGAGACATATTGCAGTAATATACGCAAATACAAGCGTTAAAATGCCAATACGAGAGGAATATATGAGACATATTGCAGTTAAATACGCAAATACAAGCGTTAAAATGCCAATACCAGAGTAATATATTTCTTAGCGTATTGCACTAAAAAGTTATAGGACTCCATAAAATATGTTCAGATGTTGATACAAATTCGTTTGAAATGAGACATATTGCAGTAATATACGCAAATACAAGCGTTAAAATGCCAATACCAGAGTAATATATTTCCTAGCGTATTGCACCAAAGAGTTATAGGACCCCGTAAAATATGTACGGATCAATTGATTCAAATTCGTTTCAAATGAGACATATTGCAGTAATATACGCAAATACAAGCGTTAATATGCCAATACGAGAGGAATATATGAGACATATTGCAGTAATATACGCAAATACAAGCGTTAAAATGCCAATACGAGAGGCATATATGAGACATATTGCAGTTAAATACGCAAATACAAGCCTTAAAATGCCAATACCAGAGTAATATATTTCTTAGCGTATTGCACTAAAAAGTTATAGGACTCCATAAAATATGTTCAGATGTTGATACAAATTCGTTTGAAATGAGACATATTGCATTAATATACGCAAATACAAGCGTTAAAATGCCAATACCAGAGTAATATATTTCCTAGCGTATTGCACCAAAAAGTTATAGGCCACCATTAAAAATGTTCAGATATTGATTCAAATTCGTTTCAAATGAGACATTTAGCAGTAATATACGCAAATACAAGCGTTAAAATGCCAATACGAGAGGAATATATGAGACATATTGCAGTTATATAAGCAAATACAAGCGTTAAAATGCCAATACCAGAGTAATATATTTCTTAGCGTATTGCACTAAAAAGTTATAGGACTCCATAAAATATGTTCAGATGTTGATACAAATTCGTTTGAAATGAGACATATTGCAATAATATAGGCAAATACAAGCGTTAAAATGCCAATACCAGAGTAATATATTTCCTAGCGTATTGCACCAAAAAGTTATAGGCCACCATTAAAAATGTTCAGATATTGATTCAAATTCGTTTCAAATGAGACATATAGCAGTAATATACGCAAATACATGCGTTAAAATGCCAATACGAGAGAAATATATGAGACATATTGCAGTTAAATACGCAAATACAAGCGTTAAAATGACAATACCAGAGTAATATATTTCTTAGCGTATTGCACTAAAAAGTTATAGGACTCCATAAAATATGTCCAGATGTTGATACAAATTCGTTTGAAATGAGACATATTGCACTAATATAGGCAAATACAAGCGTTAAAATGCCAATACCAGAGTAATATATTTCCTAGCGTATTGCACCAAAAAGTTATAGGACCCCGTAAAATATGTACGGATCAATTGATTCAAATTCGTTTCAAATGAGACATATTGCAGTAATATACGCAAATACAAGCGTTAAAATGCCAATACGAGAGGAATATATGAGACATATTGCAGTTAAATACGCAAATACAAGCCTTAAAATGCCAATACCAGAGTAATATATTTCTTAGCGTATTGCACTAAAAAGTTATAGGACTCCATAAAATATGTTCAGATGTTGATACAAATTCGTTTGAAATGAGACATATTGCATTAATATACGCAAATACAAGCGTTAAAATGCCAATACCAGAGTAATATATTTCCTAGCGTATTGCACCAAAAAGTTATAGGCCACCATTAAAAATGTTCAGATATTGATTCAAATTCGTTTCAAATGAGACATATAGCAGTAATATACGCAAATACATGCGTTAAAATGCCAATACGAGAGAAATATATGAGACATATTGCAGTTAAATACGCAAATACAAGCGTTAAAATGACAATACCAGAGTAATATATTTCTTAGCGTATTGCACTAAAAAGTTATAGGACTCCATAAAATATGTTCATATGTTGATACAAATTCGTTTGAAATGAGACATATTGCAATAATATAGGCAAATACAAGCGTTAAAATGCCAATACCAGAGTAATATATTTCCTAGCGTATTGCACCAAAAAGTTATAGGACCCCGTAAAATATGTACGGATCATTGATTCAAATTCGTTTCAAATGAGACATATTGCAGTAATATACGCAAATACAAGCGTTAATATGCCAATACGAGAGGAATATATGAGACATATTGCAGTTAAATACGCAAATACAAGCGTTAAAATGCCAATACCAGAGTAATATATTTCTTAGCGTATTGCACTAAAAAGTTATAGGACTCCATAAAATATGTTCAGATGTTGATACAAATTCGTTTGAAATGAGACATATTGCAGTAATATACGCAAATACAAGCGTTAAAATGCCAATACCAGAGTAATATATTTCTTAGCGTATTGCACCAAAGAGTTATAGGACCCCGTAGAATATGTACGGATCAATTGATTCAAATTCGTTTCAAATGAGACATATTGCAGTAATATACGCAAATACAAGCGTTAATATGCCAATACGAGAGGAATATATGAGACATATTGCAGTAATATACGCAAATACAAGCGTTAATATGCCAATACGAGAGGAATATATGAGACATATTGCAGTAATATACGCAAATACAAGCGTTAAAATGCCAATACCAGAGTAATATATTTCTTACCGTATTGTACTTATAAGTTATAGTTCAGCATTAAAAATGTTCAGATGTTGATAAAATTTTTTTTCAAATGAGACATATTGCAGTAATATACGCAAATACAAACGTTAAAATGCCAATACCAGAGTAATATATTTCTTAGCGTATTGTACTTATAAGTTATAGTTCACCATTAAAAATGTTCAGATATTGATTCAAATTCGTTTCAAATGAGACATTTAGCAGTAATATACGCAAATACAAGCGTTAAAATGCCAATACGAGAGGAATATATGAGACATATTGCAGTTATATAAGCAAATACAAGCGTTAAAATGCCAATACCAGAGTAATATATTTCTTAGCGTATTGCACTAAAAAGTTATAGGACTCCATAAAATATGTTCAGATGTTGATACAAATTCGTTTGAAATGAGACATATTGCAGTAATATAGGCAAATACAAGCGTTAAAATGCCAATACCAGAGTAATATATTTCCTAGCGTATTGCACCAAAAAGTTATAGGACCCCGTAAAATATGTACGGATCATTGATTCAAATTCGTTTCAAATGAGACATATTGCAGTAATATACGCAAATACAAGCGTTAAAATGCCAATACGAGAGGAATATATGAGACATATTGCAGTTAAATACGCAAATACAAGCGTTAAAATGCCAACACCAGAGTAATATATTTCTTAGCGTATTGCACTAAAAAGTTATAGGACTCCATAAAATATGTTCAGATGTTGATACAAATTCGTTTGAAATGAGACATATTGCAGTAATATACGCAAATACAAGCGTTAAAATGCCAATACCAGAGTAATATATTTCCTAGCGTATTGCACCAAAGAGTTATAGGACCCCGTAAAATATGTACGGATCAATTGATTCAAATTCGTTTCAAATGAGACATATTGCAGTAATATACGCAAATACAAGCGTTAAAATGCCAATACGAGAGGAATATATGAGACATATTGCATTTAAATACGCAAATACAAGCGTTAAAATGCCAATACCAGAGTAATATATTTCTTAGCGTATTGTACTTATAAGTTATAGTTCAGCATTAAAAATGTTCAGATGTTGATAAAAATTCGTTTCAAATGAGACATATTGCAGTAATATACGCAAATACAAGCGTTAAAATGCCAATACCAGAGTAATATATTTCTTAGCGTATTGTACTTATAAGTTATAGTTCACCATTAAAAATGTTCAGATATTGATTCAAATTCGTTTCAAATGAGACATTTAGCAGTAATATACGCAAATACAAGCGTTAAAATAACATACGAGAGGAATATATGAGACATATTGCAGTTATATAAGCAAATACAAGCGTTAAAATGCCAATACCAGAGAAATATATTTCTTAGCGTATTGCACTAAAAAGTTATAGGACTCCATAAAATATGTTCAGATGTTGATACAAATTCGTTTGAAACATTGACATTGACATTGAACTTTGGTATAAGTAGAGTACCGGGGACTTGGCCCCATACCTCCGTCATCTGAAGTATGATTTAGTTAGGTTACGTTTGCAGGCTTTGCTGCAGCGCTAAGCACGTAGGACCATTCTGGGCCTAGCATACTTGCGTTCATCATTTATGTCGTACTCGACGAGTTGTCTGATTGTGTTGTTCGGATTTGATGAGAGCAACTTGTAGAAACGTCGAGCAAGTTCTAAAATTGCCTCCTCGATTGATGATAACTTTAGGTCTCTCTGAATTTGTCTGTTACGCATGTAAAATGGAGCGTTGGTAATCATACGCATCGTTAGATTTTGTGCGATTTGTAGTCGTGCCAGGTGAGATTTTGCTGCATATCCCCAGACGGGTGCTGCATATAATAATATAGGACGTAAGACTGATTTGTAGATTAGAAGTTTATTATCAATGCTAAGTTTGCTATTTCGATTTAGCATGGCATATAGTTGGGAGCGTGCGCCGAAAGTTTTGCGCACTTGGTTCTGGATATGATTCTTCCAAGTGAGTCCTCTGTCTAGTAAAACTCCTACGTATTTTACACTGTTTGTCCACGGTATTTGTTGGCCGAACATGGTTATGTGGTCGACTGGTCGATGTCCTCGTCGAGAGAAAATTATAGCCGTGCTTTTAGTAGGGTTAATGGCGATGCGCCATTTATCGTACCATTTTTCAAGGTCAGTGATTTGGGTTTGGAGTTTACGAGTTATGGTAGCAGGACGCCATGATCTTGTTATTATTGCCGTGTCGTCGGCGTATAGTGCGGTGATTTGATTTAGGTTTTCGGACTTCGGTATGTCGCTAGTGTAAATATTAAAAAGAAGGGGAGACAATAATGACCCTTGTGGAACTCCGGCAGTCATGTAGCGGACGTTGGAGATGTCTTGATTGATTTTGGTCTGGAAGGTGCGTTTATGAAGAAATGATTGAAGAATTTTTAGGGTGGAGGATTTATAACCAAAGTCAGCCATTTTGTAAAGTAGACCTTTATGCCATACTTTATCGAACGCTTTTGAAATGTCTAGGAAAATAGCGCCTGTTGATTGGTTCTTACAGAATCCGTCAGTGATAAATTCAGTGACCCGTAGTAATTGATGAACTGTAGAATGTCTGGCTCTGAAGCCGTACTGAATGTCTGGAATGATGTTCAAAGAGTCAGTTTCCTCTTGCAGACGGATTAGTAGTACTTTTTCTAATATTTTGCCAACCGATGAAAGGAGACTAATCGGACGGTAGTTTTCCGCAAATATAGGGTCTTTGCCAGATTTGTGAATTAAAATGACAGTTGCATTTTTCCATTGCTTTGGGATGTGAAGAAAGTGGAGTGAGGCGTTGATGAGTGCCGTCAGAGCTCCTACGCCTTTTTTGCCAAGAAGTTTTAAAGCTTGGTTGGGTATATTGTCTGGACCTGGAGCTTTTTTAGGTTTAAGATTCTTCAAAATTTGTGTAATTTCACATGGAGTTGCATGTGGGATGTGGTCGAGGATTGGGCAGTCTAGAATATTGCGGACGTTGCGGTGAGTAAATTCGATGTGGTCTAGGTCCGCACGATCATAGTTTGGGCTGAACTGTAGTTCCAAACTATCAGCGAACGCTTCGACTTTTTCGGCCGGTTTAAAAATTATGCCATGTGGACAATGAATAGGTGGGATCGGTTTGTTTTCGTTTTTTAACATGCGGACGGTTTTCCATGTAGAGTTATCAGATGGAGAAAGGTTTTGTAGTCTTTCGCTCCAGCGGGTGTTTCGTAATGTCGTTAGTGTGTCCGTGACTTCGTCTTTTAGTCTATAGAAAGTTCTTTTGTCATCTGGGCTGTTTGAGTTTTGCCAAGCGCGGCGTGCTCGGTTTTTGGAGCGGATTAGTTCCTTAATGTCTGGTGGTAGAATGTTGTTGGCGTAGGGTTTACGTGTGATTTCTGAGGCGTGCATGGCTGCTTTTATAGTGTTTGTAAATGTGTCTACGCAATTTTCAAGTGTTTTGGTGTCGTTGATGTTCTGGGGAACAACTATTTGTTTTTCGAGTTCGATTTGATAGTGTGGCCACAGAACTCTTTTGGTTTGGTGAGGACGGGAGAAGTTTGAATTGTTTGGAAATAGGTCTAATCTGACTGGATTGTGATCAGAGTTTAGTGCAGATACTGTGTAGATGTTGTGATTTAGAGAAATATGTTGAAGAATGGCTATATCAAGTACGTCAGGGCGGCCTCGAAATGGGTAGATCGTAGGCTCAATGGGTGCCGAGACCGAGAGGTTGTGGTGGTTTGTATATGAGTATACGATTTTTCCATTTGCATTAGCAAGTCTGCTGTTCCAGGATGGGTGTTTAGAGTTGAGATCACCAGCTATAATGGTAGGCGTGGTTCCGTCAAGAAGTTGGTCAAGGTCACTGTCCAGGATGCGTAGGGTAGGAGGGTTGTAAACTGAAGTTATACGTATCGTGTCGGCGTTTGCTAGTCTTATGTCGATTGTCGTCGCTTCCATATGTTGCATTTGTGAATTTGGTACCTGATAGTGTGATATGGTTCTTTTGATGAGGATCGCGGTTCCACCTTTTGGCCCGCGCAGACGATCATTGCGATATATGGAGTAATTAGGAACTTTGATTTTGTCACATGGTTTGAGGTGGGTTTCGTTGATGAGAAGGACGTCTAGATTGTGGGTTTGAATAAATGCACGGACCTCAAGTTGCTGGTTTAGAATACCGTTGGCGTTGAAATACGCCATATTGATGTATTCTGGAGTTATGGGTGTGTTAGTCATTGTGATTGTTCATGAGTTCTATATATGTACTTAGTATTATTTTTAAAAAGTCCATGTCTGAAGTGGCTGCATCAAGAGCCGTCACAGTCTTTAGAACAATTTCCGCTTTGTTCGCTGTGTTTTTATGTTGTTTGGGTTGAGGCAAATTGCAGTTAGGTTTGGTGGTTGAAGGACGGTATGAAGTGGTGTTGGTGTTGTTGGAGGTTACAGTAGCGTATGATTTGTTATTGTTAGTATTAGCTGATCTCTGCGGTTGCGGAGTGGGTGGAGTTTTAGTAATAGTGGATTCCGGTTCTGTATTTGTACGTTGAGCTCTGGAAGGGGCTTCAGGGCATTGGCGATAGTTGGCAGTGTGCGGGCCTCCGCAATTTGCGCATTTCGGAGCTGTGTCTTTTTGTTTTTTGCAAATTTCCGTTAAATGGCCGGCGCCACATTTTACGCAACGGGGTGGCGCAAAGCAGTTCCGGGCACCGTGACCGAACTTCTGGCAACGATGGCATTGATTAATTCTTGCGGAAGAACGCAGTGATTCTACTCTGATTTTCATATACATGAGGGTCGATAGGTTAAATATCTCTTTGCCTTCGGGCTTGTCCAGTTGGACGATGACTAGTGGTAAAGGGGTGCGGTTTGGGCCGCTATTCATGCGGGTGACGCTTATAATAGGAAAATTGAGGTTTTTTAACTCGAGTGCAATCTCGTCGGTGGGAATGCATTCTGGCAGACCGCGAATTACCACTTTCAAAGGCTTTTCCCCCTGTAGTTGGTAAGTGTGGAACGGAATGTTATCATCTTCGAGCTGTTTGGTAGCAGCTCGGAAATCATTAATTGTACTAACTTTTAATATAATGCAGTCCTTTTTATTGGTTGCATTAATGATGTTAATGCTCTTTGATTCGAGCTGCTTTAGTATGTCTAGGGTATTTTGTTTTGTACGGATAACGATCGGAGGGATTTTGTTAGATTGTGAAACGGTAGCATTCGTTGTGTTGTCTGAAGTTGTTACATTTGAGATAGATGGTTTGTTTATTGGCAATGGGTCGTTGGCAGGATTGGTTAAAATATTAGCAGTAATCTTACCTAGCTTTGCTGGCGAAGTTGGCGTAGGCTTACTTTTCTTTTTATTTAAATCTGGCTTGATTTTCGACAAATGTTTACGTTTTGTCTTTGTAGTGGACGTAGAGTCATTGGTTGATTCACTGTCTCCTGTCAGTGTACTCATGGAGTCGAAGGAAGAGTCGTGCGAGTTATATTCAATTGAGGTCGAAGTGTCCATTTTTGAATTTGTGAAGGTTTCGATTAGGATCATGGCTTGACTTAGCTTTTCTTCCAGGATGCGGGATTTTTCATGCAGTAGAAGAATGAGATTTCGACTCTCGTGGGACGATAGAGTGGAAGACATTTGTTTCGTGAGAAGTTGCGAAATTTGGTCATCAGTTGGGGGTTCGTTAGGTGACGGACCAGTCGTGAGGTTTTGGTCGGCCATAGTGGCCGCGCGCAAGCACAGCACAGAATAAACACTATTGCGTATTGTTGTAATCAACAGCGTTGATCCAACAATACATTGCAATCAGCTTGATTGCTCTGTTGATTGTTATTGTCGGTGATTGATGTACGTTTTACACTGTAGTAGTACCACCTGATTGTTGTAATCAAGCAATCAGTTGATTATATTAACCATTCACAAAGTTTACGGCTGGTTTGGAGCACAGAGCGATGTTGACACTACAACGTTCTCATTCGTTTGAAATGAGACATATTGCATTTATATACGCAAATACAAGCGTTAAAATGCCAATACCAGAGTAATATATTTCCTAGCGTATTGCACCAAAAAGTTATAGGCCACCATTAAAAATGTTCAGATATTGATTCAAATTCGTTTCAAATGAGACATATAGCAGTAATATACGCCAATACAAGCGTTAAAATGCCAATACGAGAGGAATATATGAGACATATTGCAGTTATATAAGCAAATACAAGCGTTAAAATGCCAATACCAGAGTAATATATTTCTTAGCGTATTGCACTAAAAAGTTATAGGACTCCATAAAATATGTCCAGATGTTGATACAAATTCGTTTGAAATGAGACATATTGCACTAATATAGGCAAATACAAGCGTTAAAATGCCAATACCAGAGTAATATATTTCCTAGCGTATTGCACCAAAAAGTTATAGGACCCCGTAAAATATGTACGGATCAATTGATTCAAATTCGTTTCAAATGAGACATATTGCAGTAATATACGCAAATACAAGCGTTAAAATGCCAATACGAGAGGAATATATGAGACATATTGCAGTTAAATACGCAAATACAAGCCTTAAAATGCCAATACCAGAGTAATATATTTCTTAGCGTATTGCACTAAAAAGTTATAGGACTCCATAAAATATGTTCAGATGTTGATACAAATTCGTTTGAAATGAGACATATTGCATTAATATACGCAAATACAAGCGTTAAAATGCCAATACCAGAGTAATATATTTCCTAGCGTATTGCACCAAAAAGTTATAGGCCACCATTAAAAATGTTCAGATATTGATTCAAATTCGTTTCAAATGAGACATATAGCAGTAATATACGCAAATACAAGCGTTAAAATGCCAATACGAGAGAAATATATGAGACATATTGCAGTTAAATACGCAAATACAAGCGTTAAAATGCCAATACCAGAGTAATATATTTCTTAGCGTATTGCACTAAAAAGTTATAGGACTCCATAAAATATGTTCAGATGTTGATACAAATTCGTTTGAAATGAGACATATTGCATTAATATACGCAAAAACAAGCGTTAAAATGCCAATACCAGAGTAATATATTTCCTAGCGTATTGCACCAAAAAGTTATAGGCCACCATTAAAAATGTTAAGATATTGATTCAAATTCGTTTCAAATGAGACATATAGCAGTAATATACGCAAATACAAGCGTTAAAATGCCAATACGAGAGGAATATATGAGACATATTGCAGTTAAATACGCAAATACAAGCGTTAAAATGCCAATACCAGAGTAATATATTTCTTAGCGTATTGCACTAAAAAGTTATAGGACTCCATAAAATATGTTCAGATGTTGATACAAATTCGTTTGAAATGAGACATATTGCACTAATATAGGCAAATACAAGCGTTAAAATGCCAATACCAGAGTAATATATTTCCTAGCGTATTGCACCAAAAAGTTATAGGACCCCGTAAAATATGTACGGATCAATTGATTCAAATTCGTTTCAAATGAGATATATTGCAGTAATATACGAGAATACAAGCGTTAAAATGCCAATACGAGAGGAATATATGAGACATATTGCAGTTAAATACGCAAATACAAGCGTTAAATTGAGAATACCAGAGTAATATATTTCTTAGCGTATTGCACTAAAAAGTTATAGGACTCCATAAAATATGTTCAGATGTTGATACAAATTCGTTTGAAATGAGACATATTGCATTAATATACGCAAATACAAGCGTTAAAATGCCAATACCAGAGTAATATATTTCCTAGCGTATTGCACCAAAAAGTTATAGGCCACCATTAAAAATGTTCAGATATTGATTCAAATTCGTTTCAAATGAGACATATAGCAGTAATATACGCAAATACAAGCGTTAAAATGCCAATACGAGAGAAATATATGAGACATATTGCAGTTAAATACGCAAATACAAGCGTTAAAATGCCAATACCAGAGTAATATATTTCTTAGCGTATTGCACTAAAAAGTTATAGGACTCCATAAAATATGTTCAGATGTTGATACAAATTCGTTTGAAATGAGACATATTGCATTAATATACGCAAATACAAGCGTTAAAATGCCAATACCAGAGTAATATATTTCCTAGCGTATTGCACCAAAAAGTTATAGGCCACCATTAAAAATGTTCAGATATTGATTCAAATTCGTTTCAAATGAGACATATAGCAGTAATATACGCAAATACAAGCGTTAAAATGCCAATACGAGAGAAATATATGAGACATATTGCAGTTAAATACGCAAATACAAGCGTTAAAATGCCAATACCAGAGTAATATATTTCTTAGCGTATTGCACTAAAAAGTTATAGGACTCCATAAAATATGTTCAGATGTTGATACAAATTCGTTTGAAATGAGACATATTGCATTAATATACGCAAAAACAAGCGTTAAAATGCCAATACCAGAGTAATATATTTCCTAGCGTATTGCACCAAAAAGTTATAGGCCACCATTAAAAATGTTCAGATATTGATTCAAATTCGTTTCAAATGAGACATATAGCAGTAATATACGCAAATACAAGCGTTAAAATGCCAATACCAGAGTAATATATTTCCTAGCGTATTGCACCAAAGAGTTATAGGACCCCGTAAAATATGTACGGATCAATTGATTCAAATTCGTTTCAAATGAGACATATTGCAGTAATATACGCAAATACAAGCGTTAAAATGCCAATACCAGAGTAATATATTTCTTAGCGTATTGCACCAAAGAGTTATAGGACCCCGTAGAATATGTACGGATCAATTGATTCAAATTCGTTTCAAATGAGACATATTGCAGTAATATACGCAAATACAAGCGTTAATATGCCAATACGAGAGGAATATATGAGACATATTGCAGTAATATACGCAAATACAAGCGTTAAAATGCCAATACCAGAGTAATATATTTCTTACCGTATTGTACTTATAAGTTATAGTTCAGCATTAAAAATGTTCAGATGTTGATAAAAATTCGTTTGAAATGAGACATATTGCACTAATATACGCAAATACAAACGTTAAAATGCCAATACCAGAGTAATATATTTCTTAGCGTATTGCACTAAAAAGTTATAGGACTCCATAAAATATGTTCAGATGTTGATACAAATTCGTTTGAAATGAGACATATTGCATTAATATACGCAAATACAAGCGTTAAAATGCCAATACCAGAGTAATATATTTCTTAGCGTATTGCGCTACAAAGTTATAGGACACCATAAAATATGTTCAGATGTTGATACAAATTCGTTTGAAATGAGACATATTGCACTAATATAGGCAAATACAAGCGTTAAAATGCCAATACCAGAGTAATATATTTCCTAGCGTATTGCACCAAAAAGTTATAGGCCACCATTAAAAATGTTCAGATATTGATTCAAATTCGTTTCAAATGAGACATATAGCAGTAATATACGCAAATACAAGCGTTAAAATGCCAATACGAGAGAAATATGAGACATATTGCAGTTAAATACGCAAATACAAGCGTTAAAATGCCAATACCAGAGTAATATATTTCTTAGCGTATTGCACTAAAAAGTTATAGGACTCCATAAAATATGTTCAGATGTTGATACAAATTCGTTTGAAATGAGACATATTGCAATAATATAGGCAAATACAAGCGTTAAAATGCCAATACCAGAGTAATATATTTCCTAGCGTATTGCACCAAAAAGTTATAGGACCCCGTAAAATATGTACGGATCAATTGATTCAAATTCGTTTCAAATGAGATATATTGCAGTAATATACGAGAATACAAGCGTTAAAATGCCAATACGAGAGGAATATATGAGACATATTGCAGTTAAATACGCAAATACAAGCGTTAAATTGAGAATACCAGAGTAATATATTTCTTAGCGTATTGCACTAAAAAGTTATAGGACTCCATAAAATATGTTCAGATGTTGATACAAATTCGTTTGAAATGAGACATATTGCATTAATATACGCAAATACAAGCGTTAAAATGCCAATACCAGAGTAATATATTTCCTAGCGTATTGCACCAAAAAGTTATAGGCCACCATTAAAAATGTTCAGATATTGATTCAAATTCGTTTCAAATGAGACATATAGCAGTAATATACGCAAATACAAGCGTTAAAATGCCAATACGAGAGAAATATATGAGACATATTGCAGTTAAATACGCAAATACAAGCGTTAAAATGCCAATACCAGAGTAATATATTTCTTAGCGTATTGCACTAAAAAGTTATAGGACTCCATAAAATATGTTCAGATGTTGATACAAATTCGTTTGAAATGAGACATATTGCAATAATATAGGCAAATACAAGCGTTAAAATGCCAATACCAGAGTAATATATTTCCTAGCGTATTGCACCAAAAAGTTATAGGACCCCGTAAAATATGTACGGATCATTGATTCAAATTCGTTTCAAATGAGACATATTGCAGTAATATACGCAAATACAAGCGTTAATATGCCAATACGAGAGGAATATATGAGACATATTGCAGTTAAATACGCAAATACAAGCGTTAAAATGCCAATACCAGAGTAATATATTTCTTAGCGTATTGCACTAAAAAGTTATAGGACTCCATAAAATATGTTCAGATGTTGATACAAATTCGTTTGAAATGAGACATATTGCAGTAATATACGCAAATACAAGCGTTAAAATGCCAATACCAGAGTAATATATTTCTTAGCGTATTGCACCAAAGAGTTATAGGACCCCGTAGAATATGTACGGATCAATTGATTCAAATTCGTTTCAAATGAGACATATTGCAGTAATATACGCAAATACAAGCGTTAATATGCCAATACGAGAGGAATATATGAGACATATTGCAGTAATATACGCAAATACAAGCGTTAAAATGCCAATACCAGAGTAATATATTTCTTACCGTATTGTACTTATAAGTTATAGTTCAGCATTAAAAATGTTCAGATGTTGATAAAAATTCGTTTCAAATGAGACATATTGCAGTAATATACGCAAATACAAACGTTAAAATGCCAATACCAGAGTAATATATTTCTTAGCGTATTGTACTTATAAGTTATAGTTCACCATTAAAAATGTTCAGATATTGATTCAAATTCGTTTCAAATGAGACATTTAGCAGTAATATACGCAAATACAAGCGTTAAAATGCCAATACGAGAGGAATATATGAGACATATTGCAGTTATATAAGCAAATACAAGCGTTAAAATGCCAATACCAGAGTAATATATTTCTTAGCGTATTGCACTAAAAAGTTATAGGACTCCATAAAATATGTTCAGATGTTGATACAAATTCGTTTGAAATGAGACATATTGCAGTAATATACGCAAATACAAGCGTTAAAATGCCAATACCAGAGTAATATATTTCTTAGCGTATTGCACCAAAGAGTTATAGGACCCCGTAGAATATGTACGGATCAATTGATTCAAATTCGTTTCAAATGAGACATATTGCAGTAATATACGCAAATACAAGCGTTAATATGCCAATACGAGAGGAATATATGAGACATATTGCAGTAATATACGCAAATACAAGCGTTAAAATGCCAATACCAGAGTAATATATTTCTTACCGTATTGTACTTATAAGTTATAGTTCAGCATTAAAAATGTTCAGATGTTGATACAAATTCGTTTCAAATGAGACATATTGCAGTAATATACGCAAATACAAACGTTAAAATGCCAATACCAGAGTAATATATTTCTTAGCGTATTGCACTAAAAAGTTATAGGACTCCATAAAATATGTTCAGATGTTGATACAAATTCGTTTGAAATGAGACATATTGCATTAATATACGCAAATACAAGCGTTAAAATGCCAATACCAGAGTAATATATTTCTTAGCGTATTGCGCTACAAAGTTATAGGACACCATAAAATATGTTCAGATGTTGATACAAATTCGTTTGAAATGAGACATATTGCACTAATATAGGCAAATACAAGCGTTAAAATGCCAATACCAGAGTAATATATTTCCTAGCGTATTGCACCAAAAAGTTATAGGCCACCATTAAAAATGTTCAGATATTGATTCAAATTCGTTTCAAATGAGACATATAGCAGTAATATACGCAAATACAAGCGTTAAAATGCCAATACGAGAGAAATATGAGACATATTGCAGTTAAATACGCAAATACAAGCGTTAAAATGCCAATACCAGAGTAATATATTTCTTAGCGTATTGCACTAAAAAGTTATAGGACTCCATAAAATATGTTCAGATGTTGATACAAATTCGTTTGAAATGAGACATATTGCAATAATATAGGCAAATACAAGCGTTAAAATGCCAATACCAGAGTAATATATTTCCTAGCGTATTGCACCAAAAAGTTATAGGACCCCGTAAAATATGTACGGATCATTGATTCAAATTCGTTTCAAATGAGACATATTGCAGTAATATACGCAAATACAAGCGTTAAAATGCCAATACGAGAGGAATATATGAGACATATTGCAGTTAAATACGCAAATACAAGCGTTAAAATGCCAATACCAGAGTAATATATTTCTTAGCGTATTGCACTAAAAAGTTATAGGACTCCATAAAATATGTTCAGATGTTGATACAAATTCGTTTGAAATGAGACATATTGCAGTAATATACGCAAATACAAGCGTTAAAATGCCAATACCAGAGTAATATATTTCCTAGCGTATTGCACCAAAGAGTTATAGGACCCCGTAAAATATGTACGGATCAATTGATTCAAATTCGTTTCAAATGAGACATATTGCAGTAATATACGCAAATACAAGCGTTAATATGCCAATACGAGAGGAATATATGAGACATATTGCAGTAATATACGCAAATACAAGCGTTAAAATGCCAATACGAGAGGCATATATGAGACATATTGCAGTTAAATACGCAAATACAAGCCTTAAAATGCCAATACCAGAGTAATATATTTCTTAGCGTATTGCACTAAAAAGTTATAGGACTCCATAAAATATGTTCAGATGTTGATACAAATTCGTTTGAAATGAGACATATTGCATTAATATACGCAAATACAAGCGTTAAAATGCCAATACCAGAGTAATATATTTCCTAGCGTATTGCACTAAAAAGTTATAGGCCACCATTAAAAATGTTCAGATATTGATTCAAATTCGTTTCAAATGAGACATTTAGCAGTAATATACGCAAATACAAGCGTTAAAATGCCAATACGAGAGGAATATATGAGACATATTGCAGTTATATAAGCAAATACAAGCGTTAAAATGCCAATACCAGAGTAATATATTTCTTAGCGTATTGCACTAAAAAGTTATAGGACTCCATAAAATATGTTCAGATGTTGATACAAATTCGTTTGAAATGAGACATATTGCAATAATATAGGCAAATACAAGCGTTAAAATGCCAATACCAGAGTAATATATTTCCTAGCGTATTGCACCAAAAAGTTATAGGCCACCATTAAAAATGTTCAGATATTGATTCAAATTCGTTTCAAATGAGACATATAGCAGTAATATACGCAAATACATGCGTTAAAATGCCAATACGAGAGAAATATATGAGACATATTGCAGTTAAATACGCAAATACAAGCGTTAAAATGACAATACCAGAGTAATATATTTCTTAGCGTATTGCACTAAAAAGTTATAGGACTCCATAAAATATGTCCAGATGTTGATACAAATTCGTTTGAAATGAGACATATTGCACTAATATAGGCAAATACAAGCGTTAAAATGCCAATACCAGAGTAATATATTTCCTAGCGTATTGCACCAAAAAGTTATAGGACCCCGTAAAATATGTACGGATCAATTGATTCAAATTCGTTTCAAATGAGACATATTGCAGTAATATACGCAAATACAAGCGTTAAAATGCCAATACGAGAGGAATATATGAGACATATTGCAGTTAAATACGCAAATACAAGCCTTAAAATGCCAATACCAGAGTAATATATTTCTTAGCGTATTGCACTAAAAAGTTATAGGACTCCATAAAATATGTTCAGATGTTGATACAAATTCGTTTGAAATGAGACATATTGCATTAATATACGCAAATACAAGCGTTAAAATGCCAATACGAGAGTAATATATTTCCTAGCGTATTGCACCAAAAAGTTATAGGCCACCATTAAAAATGTTCAGATATTGATTCAAATTCGTTTCAAATGAGACATATAGCAGTAATATACGCAAATACATGCGTTAAAATGCCAATACGAGAGAAATATATGAGACATATTGCAGTTAAATACGCAAATACAAGCGTTAAAATGACAATACCAGAGTAATATATTTCTTAGCGTATTGCACTAAAAAGTTATAGGACTCCATAAAATATGTTCATATGTTGATACAAATTCGTTTGAAATGAGACATATTGCAATAATATAGGCAAATACAAGCGTTAAAATGCCAATACCAGAGTAATATATTTCCTAGCGTATTGCACCAAAAAGTTATAGGACCCCGTAAAATATGTACGGATCATTGATTCAAATTCGTTTCAAATGAGACATATTGCAGTAATATACGCAAATACAAGCGTTAATATGCCAATACGAGAGGAATATATGAGACATATTGCAGTTAAATACGCAAATACAAGCGTTAAAATGCCAATACCAGAGTAATATATTTCTTAGCGTATTGCACTAAAAAGTTATAGGACTCCATAAAATATGTTCAGATGTTGATACAAATTCGTTTGAAATGAGACATATTGCAGTAATATACGCAAATACAAGCGTTAAAATGCCAATACCAGAGTAATATATTTCTTAGCGTATTGCACCAAAGAGTTATAGGACCCCGTAGAATATGTACGGATCAATTGATTCAAATTCGTTTCAAATGAGACATATTGCAGTAATATACGCAAATACAAGCGTTAATATGCCAATACGAGAGGAATATATGAGACATATTGCAGTAATATACGCAAATACAAGCGTTAATATGCCAATACGAGAGGAATATATGAGACATATTGCAGTAATATACGCAAATACAAGCGTTAAAATGCCAATACCAGAGTAATATATTTCTTACCGTATTGTACTTATAAGTTATAGTTCAGCATTAAAAATGTTCAGATGTTGATAAAATTTTTTTTCAAATGAGACATATTGCAGTAATATACGCAAATACAAACGTTAAAATGCCAATACCAGAGTAATATATTTCTTAGCGTATTGTACTTATAAGTTATAGTTCACCATTAAAAATGTTCAGATATTGATTCAAATTCGTTTCAAATGAGACATTTAGCAGTAATATACGCAAATACAAGCGTTAAAATGCCAATACGAGAGGAATATATGAGACATATTGCAGTTATATAAGCAAATACAAGCGTTAAAATGCCAATACCAGAGTAATATATTTCTTAGCGTATTGCACTAAAAAGTTATAGGACTCCATAAAATATGTTCAGATGTTGATACAAATTCGTTTGAAATGAGACATATTGCAGTAATATAGGCAAATACAAGCGTTAAAATGCCAATACCAGAGTAATATATTTCCTAGCGTATTGCACCAAAAAGTTATAGGACCCCGTAAAATATGTACGGATCATTGATTCAAATTCGTTTCAAATGAGACATATTGCAGTAATATACGCAAATACAAGCGTTAAAATGCCAATACGAGAGGAATATATGAGACATATTGCAGTTAAATACGCAAATACAAGCGTTAAAATGCCAACACCAGAGTAATATATTTCTTAGCGTATTGCACTAAAAAGTTATAGGACTCCATAAAATATGTTCAGATGTTGATACAAATTCGTTTGAAATGAGACATATTGCAGTAATATACGCAAATACAAGCGTTAAAATGCCAATACCAGAGTAATATATTTCCTAGCGTATTGCACCAAAGAGTTATAGGACCCCGTAAAATATGTACGGATCAATTGATTCAAATTCGTTTCAAATGAGACATATTGCAGTAATATACGCAAATACAAGCGTTAAAATGCCAATACGAGAGGAATATATGAGACATATTGCATTTAAATACGCAAATACAAGCGTTAAAATGCCAATACCAGAGTAATATATTTCTTAGCGTATTGTACTTATAAGTTATAGTTCAGCATTAAAAATGTTCAGATGTTGATAAAAATTCGTTTCAAATGAGACATATTGCAGTAATATACGCAAATACAAGCGTTAAAATGCCAATACCAGAGTAATATATTTCTTAGCGTATTGTACTTATAAGTTATAGTTCACCATTAAAAATGTTCAGATATTGATTCAAATTCGTTTCAAATGAGACATTTAGCAGTAATATACGCAAATACAAGCGTTAAAATAACATACGAGAGGAATATATGAGACATATTGCAGTTATATAAGCAAATACAAGCGTTAAAATGCCAATACCAGAGAAATATATTTCTTAGCGTATTGCACTAAAAAGTTATAGGACTCCATAAAATATGTTCAGATGTTGATACAAATTCGTTTGAAACATTGACATTGACATTGAACTTTGGTATAAGTAGAGTACCGGGGACTTGGCCCCATACCTCCGTCATCTGAAGTATGATTTAGTTAGGTTACGTTTGCAGGCTTTGCTGCAGCGCTAAGCACGTAGGACCATTCTGGGCCTAGCATACTTGCGTTCATCATTTATGTCGTACTCGACGAGTTGTCTGATTGTGTTGTTCGGATTTGATGAGAGCAACTTGTAGAAACTTCGAGCAAGTTCTAAAATTGCCTCCTCGATTGATGATAACTTTAGGTCTCTCTGAATTTGTCTGTTACGCATGTAAAATGGAGCGTTGGTAATCATACGCATCGTTAGATTTTGTGCGATTTGTAGTCGTGCCAGGTGAGATTTTGCTGCATATCCCCAGACGGGTGCTGCATATAATAATATAGGACGTAAGACTGATTTGTAGATTAGAAGTTTATTATCAATGCTAAGTTTGCTATTTCGATTTAGCATGGCATATAGTTGGGAGCGTGCGCCGAAAGTTTTGCGCACTTGGTTCTGGATATGATTCTTCCAAGTGAGTCCTCTGTCTAGTAAAACTCCTAGGTATTTTACACTGTTTGTCCACGGTATTTGTTGGCCGAACATGGTTATGTGGTCGACTGGTCGATGTCCTCGTCGAGAGAAAATTATAGCCGTGCTTTTAGTAGGGTTAATGGCGATGCGCCATTTATCGTACCATTTTTCAAGGTCAGTGATTTGGGTTTGGAGTTTACGAGTTATGGTAGCAGGACGCCATGATCTTGTTATTATTGCCGTGTCGTCGGCGTATAGTGCGGTGATTTGATTTAGGTTTTCGGACTTCGGTATGTCGCTAGTGTAAATATTAAAAAGAAGGGGAGACAATAATGACCCTTGTGGAACTCCGGCAGTCATGTAGCGGACGTTGGAGATGTCTTGATTGATTTTGGTCTGGAAGGTGCGTTTATGAAGAAATGATTGAAGAATTTTTAGGGTGGAGGATTTATAACCAAAGTCAGCCATTTTGTAAAGTAGACCTTTATGCCATACTTTATCGAACGCTTTTGAAATGTCTAGGAAAATAGCGCCTGTTGATTGGTTCTTACAGAATCCGTCAGTGATAAATTCAGTGACCCGTAGTAATTGATGAACTGTAGAATGTCTGGCTCTGAAGCCGTACTGAATGTCTGGAATGATGTTCAAAGAGTCAGTTTCCTCTTGCAGACGGATTAGTAGTACTTTTTCTAATATTTTGCCAACCGATGAAAGGAGACTAATCGGACGGTAGTTTTCCGCAAATATAGGGTCTTTGCCAGATTTGTGAATTAAAATGACAGTTGCATTTTTCCATTGCTTTGGGATGTGAAGAAAGTGGAGTGAGGCGTTGATGAGTGCCGTCAGAGCTCCTACGCCTTTTTTGCCAAGAAGTTTTAAAGCTTGGTTGGGTATATTGTCTGGACCTGGAGCTTTTTTAGGTTTAAGATTCTTCAAAATTTGTGTAATTTCACATGGAGTTGCATGTGGGATGTGGTCGAGGATTGGGCAGTCTAGAATATTGCGGACGTTGCGGTGAGTAAATTCGATGTGGTCTAGGTCCGCACGATCATAGTTTGGGCTGAACTGTAGTTCCAAACTATCAGCGAACGCTTCGACTTTTTCGGCCGGTTTTAAAATTATGCCATGTGGACAATGAATAGGTGGGATCGGTTTGTTTTCGTTTTTTAACATGCGGACGGTTTTCCATGTAGAGTTATCAGATGGAGAAAGGTTTTGTAGTCTTTCGCTCCAGCGGGTGTTTCGTAATGTCGTTAGTGTGTCCGTGACTTCGTCTTTTAGTCTATAGAAAGTTCTTTTGTCATCTGGGCTGTTTGAGTTTTGCCAAGCGCGGCGTGCTCGGTTTTTGGAGCGGATTAGTTCCTTAATGTCTGGTGGTAGAATGTTGTTGGCGTAGGGTTTACGTGTGATTTCTGAGGCGTGCATGGCTGCTTTTATAGTGTTTGTAAATGTGTCTACGCAATTTTCAAGTGTTTTGGTGTCGTTGATGTTCTGGGGAACAACTATTTGTTTTTCGAGTTCGATTTGATAGTGTGGCCACAGAACTCTTTTGGTTTGGTGAGGACGGGAGAAGTTTGAATTGTTTGGAAATAGGTCTAATCTGACTGGATTGTGATCAGAGTTTAGTGCAGATACTGTGTAGATGTTGTGATTTAGAGAAATATGTTGAAGAATGGCTATATCAAGTACGTCAGGGCGGCCTCGAAATGGGTAGATCGTAGGCTCAATGGGTGCCGAGACCGAGAGGTTGTGGTGGTTTGTATATGAGTATACGATTTTTCCATTTGCATTAGCAAGTCTGCTGTTCCAGGATGGGTGTTTAGAGTTGAGATCACCAGCTATAATGGTAGGCGTGGTTCCGTCAAGAAGTTGGTCAAGGTCACTGTCCAGGATGCGTAGGGTAGGAGGGTTGTAAACTGAAGTTATACGTATCGTGTCGGCGTTTGCTAGTCTTATGTCGATTGTCGTCGCTTCCATATGTTGCATTTGTGAATTTGGTACCTGATAGTGTGATATGGTTCTTTTGATGAGGATCGCGGTTCCACCTTTTGGCCCGCGCAGACGATCATTGCGATATATGGAGTAATTAGGAACTTTGATTTTGTCACATGGTTTGAGGTGGGTTTCGTTGATGAGAAGGACGTCTAGATTGTGGGTTTGAATAAATGCACGGACCTCAAGTTGCTGGTTTAGAATACCGTTGGCGTTGAAATACGCCATATTGATGTATTCTGGAGTTATGGGTGTGTTAGTCATTGTGATTGTTCATGAGTTCTATATATGTACTTAGTATTATTTTTAAAAAGTCCATGTCTGAAGTGGCTGCATCAAGAGCCGTCACAGTCTTTAGAACAATTTCCGCTTTGTTCGCTGTGTTTTTATGTTGTTTGGGTTGAGGCAAATTGCAGTTAGGTTTGGTGGTTGAAGGACGGTATGAAGTGGTGTTGGTGTTGTTGGAGGTTACAGTAGCGTATGATTTGTTATTGTTAGTATTAGCTGATCTCTGCGGTTGCGGAGTGGGTGGAGTTTTAGTAATAGTGGATTCCGGTTCTGTATTTGTACGTTGAGCTCTGGAAGGGGCTTCAGGGCATTGGCGATAGTTGGCAGTGTGCGGGCCTCCGCAATTTGCGCATTTCGGAGCTGTGTCTTTTTGTTTTTTGCAAATTTCCGTTAAATGGCCGGCGCCACATTTTACGCAACGGGGTGGCGCAAAGCAGTTCCGGGCACCGTGACCGAACTTCTGGCAACGATGGCATTGATTAATTCTTGCGGAAGAACGCAGTGATTCTACTCTGATTTTCATATACATGAGGGTCGATAGGTTAAATATCTCTTTGCCTTCGGGCTTGTCCAGTTGGACGATGACTAGTGGTAAAGGGGTGCGGTTTGGGCCGCTATTCATGCGGGTGACGCTTATAATAGGAAAATTGAGGTTTTTTAACTCGAGTGCAATCTCGTCGGTGGGAATGCATTCTGGCAGACCGCGAATTACCACTTTCAAAGGCTTTTCCCCCTGTAGTTGGTAAGTGTGGAACGGAATGTTATCATCTTCGAGCTGTTTGGTAGCAGCTCGGAAATCATTAATTGTACTAACTTTTAATATAATGCAGTCCTTTTTATTGGTTGCATTAATGATGTTAATGCTCTTTGATTCGAGCTGCTTTAGTATGTCTAGGGTATTTTGTTTTGTACGGATAACGATCGGAGGGATTTTGTTAGATTGTGAAACGGTAGCATTCGTTGTGTTGTCTGAAGTTGTTACATTTGAAATAGATGGTTTGTTTATTGGCAATGGGTCGTTGGCAGGATTGGTTAAAATATTAGCAGTAATCTTACCTAGCTTTGCTGGCGAAGTTGGCGTAGGCTTACTTTTCTTTTTATTTAAATCTGGCTTGATTTTCGACAAATGTTTACGTTTTGTCTTTGTAGTGGACGTAGAGTCATTGGTTGATTCACTGTCTCCTGTCAGTGTACTCATGGAGTCGAAGGAAGAGTCGTGCGAGTTATATTCAATTGAGGTCGAAGTGTCCATTTTTGAATTTGTGAAGGTTTCGATTAGGATCATGGCTTGACTTAGCTTTTCTTCCAGGATGCGGGATTTTTCATGCAGTAGAAGAATGAGATTTCGACTCTCGTGGGACGATAGAGTGGAAGACATTTGTTTCGTGAGAAGTTGCGAAATTTGGTCATCAGTTGGGGGTTCGTTAGGTGACGGACCAGTCGTGAGGTTTTGGTCGGCCATAGTGGCCGCGCGCAAGCACAGCACAGAATAAACACTATTGCGTATTGTTGTAATCAACAGCGTTGATCCAACAATACATTGCAATCAGCTTGATTGCTCTGTTGATTGTTATTGTCGGTGATTGATGTACGTTTTACACTGTAGTAGTACCACCTGATTGTTGTAATCAAGCAATCAGTTGATTATATTAACCATTCACAAAGTTTACGGCTGGTTTGGAGCACAGAGCGATGTTGACACTACAACGTTCTCATTCGTTTGAAATGAGACATATTGCATTTATATACGCAAATACAAGCGTTAAAATGCCAATACCAGAGTAATATATTTCCTAGCGTATTGCACCAAAAAGTTATAGGCCACCATTAAAAATGTTCAGATATTGATTCAAATTCGTTTCAAATGAGACATATAGCAGTAATATACGCCAATACAAGCGTTAAAATGCCAATACGAGAGGAATATATGAGACATATTGCAGTTATATAAGCAAATACAAGCGTTAAAATGCCAATACCAGAGTAATATATTTCTTAGCGTATTGCACTAAAAAGTTATAGGACTCCATAAAATATGTCCAGATGTTGATACAAATTCGTTTGAAATGAGACATATTGCACTAATATAGGCAAATACAAGCGTTAAAATGCCAATACCAGAGTAATATATTTCCTAGCGTATTGCACCAAAAAGTTATAGGACCCCGTAAAATATGTACGGATCAATTGATTCAAATTCGTTTCAAATGAGACATATTGCAGTAATATACGCAAATACAAGCGTTAAAATGCCAATACGAGAGGAATATATGAGACATATTGCAGTTAAATACGCAAATACAAGCCTTAAAATGCCAATACCAGAGTAATATATTTCTTAGCGTATTGCACTAAAAAGTTATAGGACTCCATAAAATATGTTCAGATGTTGATACAAATTCGTTTGAAATGAGACATATTGCATTAATATACGCAAATACAAGCGTTAAAATGCCAATACCAGAGTAATATATTTCCTAGCGTATTGCACCAAAAAGTTATAGGCCACCATTAAAAATGTTCAGATATTGATTCAAATTCGTTTCAAATGAGACATATAGCAGTAATATACGCAAATACAAGCGTTAAAATGCCAATACGAGAGAAATATATGAGACATATTGCAGTTAAATACGCAAATACAAGCGTTAAAATGCCAATACCAGAGTAATATATTTCTTAGCGTATTGCACTAAAAAGTTATAGGACTCCATAAAATATGTTCAGATGTTGATACAAATTCGTTTGAAATGAGACATATTGCATTAATATACGCAAAAACAAGCGTTAAAATGCCAATACCAGAGTAATATATTTCCTAGCGTATTGCACCAAAAAGTTATAGGCCACCATTAAAAATGTTAAGATATTGATTCAAATTCGTTTCAAATGAGACATATAGCAGTAATATACGCAAATACAAGCGTTAAAATGCCAATACGAGAGGAATATATGAGACATATTGCAGTTAAATACGCAAATACAAGCGTTAAAATGCCAATACCAGAGTAATATATTTCTTAGCGTATTGCACTAAAAAGTTATAGGACTCCATAAAATATGTTCAGATGTTGATACAAATTCGTTTGAAATGAGACATATTGCACTAATATAGGCAAATACAAGCGTTAAAATGCCAATACCAGAGTAATATATTTCCTAGCGTATTGCACCAAAAAGTTATAGGACCCCGTAAAATATGTACGGATCAATTGATTCAAATTCGTTTCAAATGAGATATATTGCAGTAATATACGAGAATACAAGCGTTAAAATGCCAATACGAGAGGAATATATGAGACATATTGCAGTTAAATACGCAAATACAAGCGTTAAATTGAGAATACCAGAGTAATATATTTCTTAGCGTATTGCACTAAAAAGTTATAGGACTCCATAAAATATGTTCAGATGTTGATACAAATTCGTTTGAAATGAGACATATTGCATTAATATACGCAAATACAAGCGTTAAAATGCCAATACCAGAGTAATATATTTCCTAACGTATTGCACCAAAAAGTTATAGGCCACCATTAAAAATGTTCAGATATTGATTCAAATTCGTTTCAAATGAGACATATAGCAGTAATATACGCAAATACAAGCGTTAAAATGCCAATACGAGAGAAATATATGAGACATATTGCAGTTAAATACGCAAATACAAGCGTTAAAATGCCAATACCAAAGTAATATATTTCTTAGCGTATTGCACTAAAAAGTTATAGGACTCCATAAAATATGTTCAGATGTTGATACAAATTCGTTTGAAATGAGACATATTGCATTAATATACGCAAATACAAGCGTTAAAATGCCAATACCAGAGTAATATATTTCCTAGCGTATTGCACCAAAAAGTTATAGGCCACCATTAAAAATGTTCAGATATTGATTCAAATTCGTTTCAAATGAGACATATAGCAGTAATATACGCAAATACAAGCGTTAAAATGCCAATACGAGAGAAATATATGAGACATATTGCAGTTAAATACGCAAATACAAGCGTTAAAATGCCAATACCAGAGTAATATATTTCTTAGCGTATTGCACTAAAAAGTTATAGGACTCCATAAAATATGTTCAGATGTTGATACAAATTCGTTTGAAATGAGACATATTGCATTAATATACGCAAAAACAAGCGTTAAAATGCCAATACCAGAGTAATATATTTCCTAGCGTATTGCACCAAAAAGTTATAGGCCACCATTAAAAATGTTAAGATATTGATTCAAATTCGTTTCAAATGAGACATATAGCAGTAATATACGCAAATACAAGCGTTAAAATGCCAATACCAGAGTAATATATTTCCTAGCGTATTGCACCAAAGAGTTATAGGACCCCGTAAAATATGTACGGATCAATTGATTCAAATTCGTTTCAAATGAGACATATTGCAGTAATATACGCAAATACAAGCGTTAAAATGCCAATACCAGAGTAATATATTTCTTAGCGTATTGCACCAAAGAGTTATAGGACCCCGTAGAATATGTACGGATCAATTGATTCAAATTCGTTTCAAATGAGACATATTGCAGTAATATACGCAAATACAAGCGTTAATATGCCAATACGAGAGGAATATATGAGACATATTGCAGTAATATACGCAAATACAAGCGTTAAAATGCCAATACCAGAGTAATATATTTCTTACCGTATTGTACTTATAAGTTATAGTTCAGCATTAAAAATGTTCAGATGTTGATACAAATTCGTTTCAAATGAGACATATTGCAGTAATATACGCAAATACAAACGTTAAAATGCCAATACCAGAGTAATATATTTCTTAGCGTATTGCACTAAAAAGTTATAGGACTCCATAAAATATGTTCAGATGTTGATACAAATTCGTTTGAAATGAGACATATTGCATTAATATACGCAAATACAAGCGTTAAAATGCCAATACCAGAGTAATATATTTCTTAGCGTATTGCGCTACAAAGTTATAGGACACCATAAAATATGTTCAGATGTTGATACAAATTCGTTTGAAATGAGACATATTGCACTAATATAGGCAAATACAAGCGTTAAAATGCCAATACCAGAGTAATATATTTCCTAGCGTATTGCACCAAAAAGTTATAGGCCACCATTAAAAATGTTCAGATATTGATTCAAATTCGTTTCAAATGAGACATATAGCAGTAATATACGCAAATACAAGCGTTAAAATGCCAATCAGTTAAATACGCAAATACAAGCGTTAAAATGCCAATACCAGAGTAATATATTTCTTAGCGTATTGCACTAAAAAGTTATAGGACTCCATAAAATATGTTCAGATGTTGATACAAATTCGTTTGAAATGAGACATATTGCAATAATATAGGCAAATACAAGCGTTAAAATGCCAATACCAGAGTAATATATTTCCTAGCGTATTGCACCAAAAAGTTATAGGACCCCGTAAAATATGTACGGATCATTGATTCAAATTCGTTTCAAATGAGACATATTGCAGTAATATACGCAAATACAAGCGTTAAAATGCCAATACGAGAGGAATATATGAGACATATTGCAGTTAAATACGCAAATACAAGCGTTAAAATGCCAATACCAGAGTAATATATTTCTTAGCGTATTGCACTAAAAAGTTATAGGACTCCATAAAATATGTTCAGATGTTGATACAAATTCGTTTGAAATGAGACATATTGCAGTAATATACGCAAATACAAGCGTTAAAATGCCAATACCAGAGTAATATATTTCCTAGCGTATTGCACCAAAGAGTTATAGGACCCCGTAAAATATGTACGGATCAATTGATTCAAATTCGTTTCAAATGAGACATATTGCAGTAATATACGCAAATACAATCGTTAATATGCCAATACGAGAGGAATATATGAGACATATTGCAGTAATATACGCAAATACAAGCGTTAAAATGCCAATACGAGAGGCATATATGAGACATATTGCAGTTAAATACGCAAATACAAGCCTTAAAATGCCAATACCAGAGTAATATATTTCTTAGCGTATTGCACTAAAAAGTTATAGGACTCCATAAAATATGTTCAGATGTTGATACAAATTCGTTTGAAATGAGACATATTGCATTAATATACGCAAATACAAGCGTTAAAATGCCAATACCAGAGTAATATATTTCCTAGCGTATTGCACCAAAAAGTTATAGGCCACCATTAAAAATGTTCAGATATTGATTCAAATTCGTTTCAAATGAGACATTTAGCAGTAATATACGCAAATACAAGCGTTAAAATGCCAATACGAGAGGAATATATGAGACATATTGCAGTTATATAAGCAAATACAAGCGTTAAAATGCCAATACCAGAGTAATATATTTCTTAGCGTATTGCACTAAAAAGTTATAGGACTCCATAAAATATGTTCAGATGTTGATACAAATTCGTTTGAAATGAGACATATTGCAATAATATAGGCAAATACAAGCGTTAAAATGCCAATACCAGAGTAATATATTTCCTAGCGTATTGCACCAAAAAGTTATAGGACCCCGTAAAATATGTACGGATCATTGATTCAAATTCGTTTCAAATGAGACATATTGCAGTAATATACGCAAATACAAGCGTTAATATGCCAATACGAGAGGAATATATGAGACATATTGCAGTTAAATACGCAAATACAAGCGTTAAAATGCCAATACCAGAGTAATATATTTCTTAGCGTATTGCACTAAAAAGTTATAGGACTCCATAAAATATGTTCAGATGTTGATACAAATTCGTTTGAAATGAGACATATTGCAGTAATATACGCAAATACAAGCGTTAAAATGCCAATACCAGAGTAATATATTTCTTAGCGTATTGCACCAAAGAGTTATAGGCCACCATTAAAAATGTTCAGATATTGATTCAAATTCGTTTTAAATAAGACATATAGCAGTATTATACGCAAATACAAGCGTTAAAATGCCAATACGAGAGGAATATATGAGACATTGCAGTTAAATACGCAAATACAAGCGTTAAAATGCCAATACCAGAGTAATATATTTCTTAGCGTATTGCACTAAAAAGTAATAGGACTCCATAAAATATGTTCAGATGTTGATACAAATTCGTTTGAAATGAGACATATTGCACTAATATAGGCAAATACAAGCGTTAAAATGCCAATACCAGAGTAATATATTTCCTAGCGTATTGCACCAAAAAGTTATAGGCCACCATTAAAAATGTTCAGATATTGATTCAAATTCGTTTCAAATGAGACATATAGCAGTAATATACGCAAATACTAGCGTTAAAATGCCAATACGAGAGAAATATGAGACATATTGCAGTTAAATACGCAAATACAAGCGTTAAAATGCCAATACCAGAGTAATATATTTCTTAGCGTATTGCACTAAAAAGTTATAGGACTCCATAAAATATGTTCAGATGTTGATACAAATTCGTTTGAAATGAGACATATTGCAATAATATAGGCAAATACAAGCGTTAAAATGCCAATACCAGAGTAATATATTTCCTAGCGTATTGCACCAAAAAGTTATAGGACCCCGTAAAATATGTACGGATCATTGATTCAAATTCGTTTCAAATGAGACATATTGCAGTAATATACGCAAATACAAGCGTTAAAATGCCAATACCAGAGTAATATATTTCTTAGCGTATTGTACTTATAAGTTATAGTTCAGCATTAAAAATGTTCAGATGTTGATAAAAATTCGTTTCAAATGAGACATATTGCAGTAATATACGCAAATACAAGCGTTAAAATGCCAATACCAGAGTAATATATTTCTTAGCGTATTGTACTTATAAGTTATAGTTCACCATGAAAAATGTTCAGATATTGATTCAAATTCGTTTCAAATGAGACATTTAGCAGTAATATACGCAAATACAAGCGTTAAAATGCCAATACGAGAGGAATATATGAGACATATTGCAGTTAAATACGCAAATAAAAGCGTTAAATTGCCAATACCAGAGTAATATATTTCTTAGCGTATTGCACTAAAAAGTTATAGGACTCCATAAAATATGTTCAGATGTTGATACAAATTCGTTTGAAATGAGACATATTGCAGTTAAATACGCAAATACAAGCGTTAAAATGCCAATACCAGAGTAATATATTTCTTAGCGTATTGCACTAAAAAGTTATAGGACTCCATAAAATATGTCCAGATGTTGATACAAATTCGTTTGAAATGAGACATATTGCTCTAATATAGGCAAATACAAGCGTTAAAATGCCAATACCAGAGTAATATATTTCCTAGCGTATTGCACCAAAAAGTTATAGGACCCCGTAAAATATGTACGGATCAATTGATTCAAATTCGTTTCAAATGAGACATATTGCAGTAATATACGCAAATACAAGCGTTAAAATGCCAATACGAGAGGAATATATGAGACATATTGCAGTTAAATACGCAAATACAAGCCTTAAAATGCCAATACCAGAGTAATATATTTCTTAGCGTATTGCACTAAAAAGTTATAGGACTCCATAAAATATGTTCAGATGTTGATACAAATTCGTTTGAAATGAGACATATTGCATTAATATACGCAAATACAAGCGTTAAAATGCCAATACCAGAGTAATATATTTCCTAGCGTATTGCACCAAAAAGTTATAGGCCACCATTAAAAATGTTCAGATATTGATTCAAATTCGTTTCAAATGAGACATATAGCAGTAATATACGCAAATACAAGCGTTAAAATGCCAATACGAGAGAAATATATGAGACATATTGCAGTTAAATACGCAAATACAAGCGTTAAAATGCCAATACCAGAGTAATATATTTCTTAGCGTATTGCACTAAAAAGTTATAGGACTCCATAAAATATGTTCAGATGTTGATACAAATTCGTTTGAAATGAGACATATTGCAATAATATAGGCAAATACAAGCGTTAAAATGCCAATACCAGAGTAATATATTTCCTAGCGTATTGCACCAAAAAGTTATAGGACCCCGTAAAATATGTACGGATCATTGATTCAAATTCGTTTCAAATGAGACATATTGCAGTAATATACGCAAATACAAGCGTTAATATGCCAATACGAGAGGAATATATGAGACATATTGCAGTAATATACGCAAATACAAGCGTTAAAATGCCAATACCAGAGTAATATATTTCTTACCGTATTGTACTTATAAGTTATAGTTCAGCATTAAAAATGTTCAGATGTTGATAAAAATTCGTTTCAAATGAGACATATTGCAGTAATATACGCAAATACAAACGTTAAAATGCCAATACCAGAGTAATATATTTCTTAGCGTATTGTACTTATAAGTTATAGTTCACCATTAAAAATGTTCAGATATTGATTCATATTCGTTTCAAATGAGACATTTAGCAGTAATATACGCAAATACAAGCGTTAAAATGCCAATACGAGAGGAATATTTGAGACATATTGCAGTTATATAAGCAAATACAAGCGTTAAAATGCCAATACCAGAGTAATATATTTCTTAGCGTATTGCACTAAAAAGTTATAGGACTCCATAAAATATGTTCAGATGTTGATACAAATTCGTTTGAAATGAGACATATTGCATTAATATACGCAAATACAAGCGTTAAAATGCCAATACCAGAGTAATATATTTCCTAGCGTATTGCACCAAAAAGTTATAGGCCACCATTAAAAATGTTCAGATATTGATTCAAATTCGTTTCAAATGAGACATATAGCAGTAATATACGCAAATACAAGCGTTAAAATGCCAATACGAGAGGAATATATGAGACATATTGCAGTTAAATACGCAAATACAAGCGTTAAATTGCCAATACCAGAGTAATATATTTCTTAGCGTATTGCACTAAAAAGTTATAGGACTCCATAAAATATGTTCAGATGTTGATACAAATTCGTTTGAAATGAGACATATTGCATTAATATACGCAAATACAAGCGTTAAAATGCCAATACCAGAGTAATATATTTCCTAGCGTATTGCACCAAAAAGTTATAGGCCACCATTAAAAATGTTCAGATATTGATTCAAATTCGTTTCAAATAAGACATATAGCAGTAATATACGCAAATACAAGCGTTAAAATGCCAATACGAGAGGAATATATGAGACATATTGCAGTTATATAAGCAAATACAAGCGTTAAAATGCCAATACCAGAGTAATATATTTCTTAGCGTATTGCACTAAAAAGTTATAGGACTCCATAAAATATGTTCAGATGTTGATACAAATTCGTTTGAAATGAGACATATTGCACTAATATAGGCAAATACAAGCGTTAAAATGCCAATACCAGAGTAATATATTTCCTAGCGTATTGCACCAAAAAGTTATAGGACCCCGTAAAATATGTACGGATCAATTGATTCAAATTCGTTTCAAATGAGACATATTGCAGTAATATACGCAAATACAAGCGTTAAAATGCCAATACGAGAGGAATATATGAGACATATTGCAGTTAAATACGCAAATACAAGCCTTAAAATGCCAATACCAGAGTAATATATTTCTTAGCGTATTGCACTTAAAAGTTATAGGACTCCATAAAATATGTTCAGATGTTGATAGAAATTCGTTTGAAATGAGACATATTGCACTAATATACGCAAATACAAGCGTTAAAATGCCAATACCAGAGTAATATATTTCCTAGCGTATTGCACCAAAAAGTTATAGGACCCCGTAAAATATGTACGGATCATTGATTCAAATTCGTTTCAAATGAGACATATTGCAGTAATATACGCAAATACAAGCGTTAAAATGCCAATACGAGAGGAATATATAAGACATGTTGCAGTTAAATACGCAAATACAAGCGTTAAAATGCCAATACCAGAGTAATATATTTCTTAGCGTATTGCACTAAAAAGTTATAGGACTCCATAAAATATGTTCAGATGTTGATACAAATTCGTTTGAAATGAGACATATTGCACTAATATAGGCAAATACAAGCGTTAAAATGCCAATACCAGAGTAATATATTTCCTAGCGTATTGCACCAAAAAGTTATAGGACCCCGTAAAATATGTACGGATCAATTGATTCAAATTCGTTTCAAATGAGACATATTGCAGTAATATACGAGAATACAAGCGTTAAAATGCCAATACCAGAGTAATATATTTCCTAGCGTATTGCACCAAAAAGTTATAGGCCACCATTAAAAATGTTCAGATATTGATTCAAATTCGTTTCAAATGAGACATATAGCAGTAATATACGCAAATACAAGCGTTAAAATGCCAATACGAGAGGAATATATGAGACATATTGCAGTTAAATACGCAAATACAAGCGTTAAATTGCCAATACCAGAGTAATATATTTCTTAGCGTATTGCACTAAAAAGTTATAGGACTCCATAAAATATATTCAGATGTTGATACAAATTCGTTTGAAATGAGACATATTGCATTAATATACGCAAATACAAGCGTTAAAATGCCAATACCAGAGTAATATATTTCCTAGCGTATTGCACCAAAAAGTTATAGGCCACCATTAAAAATGTTCAGATATTGATTCAAATTCGTTTCAAATGAGACATATAGCAGTAATATACGCAAATACAAGCGTTAAAATGCCAATACGAGAGGAATATATGAGACATATTGCAGTTATATAAGCAAATACAAGCGTTAAAATGCCAATACCAGAGTATCATATTTCTTAGCGTATTGCACTAAAAAGTTATAGGACTCCATAAAATATGTTCAGATGTTGATACAAATTCGTTTGAAATGAGACATATTGCACTAATATAGGCAAATACAAGCGTTAAAATGCCAATTCCAGAGTAATATATTTCCTAGCGTATTGCACCAAAAAGTTATAGGACCCCGTAAAATATGTACGGATCAATTGATTCAAATTCGTTTCAAATGAGACATATTGCAGTAATATACGCAAATACAAGCGTTAAAATGCCAATACGAGAGGAATATATGAGACATATTGCAGTTAAATACGCAAATACAAGCCTTAAAATGCCAATACCAGAGTAATATATTTCTTAGCGTATTGCACTTAAAAGTTATAGGACCCCGTAAAATATGTACGGATCATTGATTCAAATTCGTTTCAAATGAGACATATTGCAGTAATATACGCAAATACAAGCGTTAATATGCCAA
>CALUEK010000385.1:0-37147 GCA_944039245.1 Nebria salina | reverse complement strand
AACTAAATAACTAAATAACTAAATAACTAAATAACTAAATAACTAAATAACTAAATAACTAAATAACTAAATAACTAAATAACTAAATAACTAAATAACTAAATAACTAAATAACTAAATAACTAAATAACTAAATAACTAAATAACTAAATAACTAAATAACTAAATAACTAAATAACTAAATAACTAAATAACTAAATAACTAAATAACTAAATAACTAAATAACTAAATAACTAAATAACTAAATAACTAAATAACTAAATAACTAAATAACTAAATAACTAAATAACTAAATAACTAAATAACTAAATAACTAAATAACTAAATAACTAAATAACTAAATAACTAAATAACTAAATAACTAAATAACTAAATAACTAAATAACTAAATAACTAAATAACTAAATAACTAAATAACTAAATAACTAAATAACTAAATAACTAAATAACTAAATAACTAAATAACTAAATAACTAAATAACTAAATAACTAAATAACTAAATAACTAAATAACTAAATAACTAAATAACTAAATAACTAAATAACTAAATAACTAAATAACTAAATAACTAAATAACTAAATAACTAAATAACTAAATAACTAAATAACTAAATAACTAAATAACTAAATAACTAAATAACTAAATAACTAAATAACTAAATAACTAAATAACTAAATAACTAAATAACTAAATAACTAAATAACTAAATAACTAAATAACTAAATAACTAAATAACTAAATAACTAAATAACTAAATAACTAAATAACTAAATAACTAAATAACTAAATAACTAAATAACTAAATAACTAAATAACTAAATAACTAAATAACTAAATAACTAAATAACTAAATAACTAAATAACTAAATAACTAAATAACTAAATAACTAAATAACTAAATAACTAAATAACTAAATAACTAAATAACTAAATAACTAAATAACTAAATAACTAAATAACTAAATAACTAAATAACTAAATAACTAAATAACTAAATAACTAAATAACTAAATAACTAAATAACTAAATAACTAAATAACTAAATAACTAAATAACTAAATAACTAAATAACTAAATAACTAAATAACTAAATAACTAAATAACTAAATAACTAAATAACTAAATAACTAAATAACTAAATAACTAAATAACTAAATAACTAAATAACTAAATAACTAAATAACTAAATAACTAAATAACTAAATAACTAAATAACTAAATAACTAAATAACTAAATAACTAAATAACTAAATAACTAAATAACTAAATAACTAAATAACTAAATAACTAAATAACTAAATAACTAAATAACTAAATAACTAAATAACTAAATAACTAAATAACTAAATAACTAAATAACTAAATAACTAAATAACTAAATAACTAAATAACTAAATAACTAAATAACTAAATAACTAAATAACTAAATAACTAAATAACTAAATAACTAAATAACTAAATAACTAAATAACTAAATAACTAAATAACTAAATAACTAAATAACTAAATAACTAAATAACTAAATAACTAAATAACTAAATAACTAAATAACTAAATAACTAAATAACTAAATAACTAAATAACTAAATAACTAAATAACTAAATAACTAAATAACTAAATAACTAAATAACTAAATAACTAAATAACTAAATAACTAAATAACTAAATAACTAAATAACTAAATAACTAAATAACTAAATAACTAAATAACTAAATAACTAAATAACTAAATAACTAAATAACTAAATAACTAAATAACTAAATAACTAAATAACTAAATAACTAAATAACTAAATAACTAAATAACTAAATAACTAAATAACTAAATAACTAAATAACTAAATAACTAAATAACTAAATAACTAAATAACTAAATAACTAAATAACTAAATAACTAAATAACTAAATAACTAAATAACTAAATAACTAAATAACTAAATAACTAAATAACTAAATAACTAAATAACTAAATAACTAAATAACTAAATAACTAAATAACTAAATAACTAAATAACTAAATAACTAAATAACTAAATAACTAAATAACTAAATAACTAAATAACTAAATAACTAAATAACTAAATAACTAAATAACTAAATAACTAAATAACTAAATAACTAAATAACTAAATAACTAAATAACTAAATAACTAAATAACTAAATAACTAAATAACTAAATAACTAAATAACTAAATAACTAAATAACTAAATAACTAAATAACTAAATAACTAAATAACTAAATAACTAAATAACTAAATAACTAAATAACTAAATAACTAAATAACTAAATAACTAAATAACTAAATAACTAAATAACTAAATAACTAAATAACTAAATAACTAAATAACTAAATAACTAAATAACTAAATAACTAAATAACTAAATAACTAAATAACTAAATAACTAAATAACTAAATAACTAAATAACTAAATAACTAAATAACTAAATAACTAAATAACTAAATAACTAAATAACTAAATAACTAAATAACTAAATAACTAAATAACTAAATAACTAAATAACTAAATAACTAAATAACTAAATAACTAAATAACTAAATAACTAAATAACTAAATAACTAAATAACTAAATAACTAAATAACTAAATAACTAAATAACTAAATAACTAAATAACTAAATAACTAAATAACTAAATAACTAAATAACTAAATAACTAAATAACTAAATAACTAAATAACTAAATAACTAAATAACTAAATAACTAAATAACTAAATAACTAAATAACTAAATAACTAAATAACTAAATAACTAAATAACTAAATAACTAAATAACTAAATAACTAAATAACTAAATAACTAAATAACTAAATAACTAAATAACTAAATAACTAAATAACTAAATAACTAAATAACTAAATAACTAAATAACTAAATAACTAAATAACTAAATAACTAAATAACTAAATAACTAAATAACTAAATAACTAAATAACTAAATAACTAAATAACTAAATAACTAAATAACTAAATAACTAAATAACTAAATAACTAAATAACTAAATAACTAAATAACTAAATAACTAAATAACTAAATAACTAAATAACTAAATAACTAAATAACTAAATAACTAAATAACTAAATAACTAAATAACTAAATAACTAAATAACTAAATAACTAAATAACTAAATAACTAAATAACTAAATAACTAAATAACTAAATAACTAAATAACTAAATAACTAAATAACTAAATAACTAAATAACTAAATAACTAAATAACTAAATAACTAAATAACTAAATAACTAAATAACTAAATAACTAAATAACTAAATAACTAAATAACTAAATAACTAAATAACTAAATAACTAAATAACTAAATAACTAAATAACTAAATAACTAAATAACTAAATAACTAAATAACTAAATAACTAAATAACTAAATAACTAAATAACTAAATAACTAAATAACTAAATAACTAAATAACTAAATAACTAAATAACTAAATAACTAAATAACTAAATAACTAAATAACTAAATAACTAAATAACTAAATAACTAAATAACTAAATAACTAAATAACTAAATAACTAAATAACTAAATAACTAAATAACTAAATAACTAAATAACTAAATAACTAAATAACTAAATAACTAAATAACTAAATAACTAAATAACTAAATAACTAAATAACTAAATAACTAAATAACTAAATAACTAAATAACTAAATAACTAAATAACTAAATAACTAAATAACTAAATAACTAAATAACTAAATAACTAAATAACTAAATAACTAAATAACTAAATAACTAAATAACTAAATAACTAAATAACTAAATAACTAAATAACTAAATAACTAAATAACTAAATAACTAAATAACTAAATAACTAAATAACTAAATAACTAAATAACTAAATAACTAAATAACTAAATAACTAAATAACTAAATAACTAAATAACTAAATAACTAAATAACTAAATAACTAAATAACTAAATAACTAAATAACTAAATAACTAAATAACTAAATAACTAAATAACTAAATAACTAAATAACTAAATAACTAAATAACTAAATAACTAAATAACTAAATAACTAAATAACTAAATAACTAAATAACTAAATAACTAAATAACTAAATAACTAAATAACTAAATAACTAAATAACTAAATAACTAAATAACTAAATAACTAAATAACTAAATAACTAAATAACTAAATAACTAAATAACTAAATAACTAAATAACTAAATAACTAAATAACTAAATAACTAAATAACTAAATAACTAAATAACTAAATAACTAAATAACTAAATAACTAAATAACTAAATAACTAAATAACTAAATAACTAAATAACTAAATAACTAAATAACTAAATAACTAAATAACTAAATAACTAAATAACTAAATAACTAAATAACTAAATAACTAAATAACTAAATAACTAAATAACTAAATAACTAAATAACTAAATAACTAAATAACTAAATAACTAAATAACTAAATAACTAAATAACTAAATAACTAAATAACTAAATAACTAAATAACTAAATAACTAAATAACTAAATAACTAAATAACTAAATAACTAAATAACTAAATAACTAAATAACTAAATAACTAAATAACTAAATAACTAAATAACTAAATAACTAAATAACTAAATAACTAAATAACTAAATAACTAAATAACTAAATAACTAAATAACTAAATAACTAAATAACTAAATAACTAAATAACTAAATAACTAAATAACTAAATAACTAAATAACTAAATAACTAAATAACTAAATAACTAAATAACTAAATAACTAAATAACTAAATAACTAAATAACTAAATAACTAAATAACTAAATAACTAAATAACTAAATAACTAAATAACTAAATAACTAAATAACTAAATAACTAAATAACTAAATAACTAAATAACTAAATAACTAAATAACTAAATAACTAAATAACTAAATAACTAAATAACTAAATAACTAAATAACTAAATAACTAAATAACTAAATAACTAAATAACTAAATAACTAAATAACTAAATAACTAAATAACTAAATAACTAAATAACTAAATAACTAAATAACTAAATAACTAAATAACTAAATAACTAAATAACTAAATAACTAAATAACTAAATAACTAAATAACTAAATAACTAAATAACTAAATAACTAAATAACTAAATAACTAAATAACTAAATAACTAAATAACTAAATAACTAAATAACTAAATAACTAAATAACTAAATAACTAAATAACTAAATAACTAAATAACTAAATAACTAAATAACTAAATAACTAAATAACTAAATAACTAAATAACTAAATAACTAAATAACTAAATAACTAAATAACTAAATAACTAAATAACTAAATAACTAAATAACTAAATAACTAAATAACTAAATAACTAAATAACTAAATAACTAAATAACTAAATAACTAAATAACTAAATAACTAAATAACTAAATAACTAAATAACTAAATAACTAAATAACTAAATAACTAAATAACTAAATAACTAAATAACTAAATAACTAAATAACTAAATAACTAAATAACTAAATAACTAAATAACTAAATAACTAAATAACTAAATAACTAAATAACTAAATAACTAAATAACTAAATAACTAAATAACTAAATAACTAAATAACTAAATAACTAAATAACTAAATAACTAAATAACTAAATAACTAAATAACTAAATAACTAAATAACTAAATAACTAAATAACTAAATAACTAAATAACTAAATAACTAAATAACTAAATAACTAAATAACTAAATAACTAAATAACTAAATAACTAAATAACTAAATAACTAAATAACTAAATAACTAAATAACTAAATAACTAAATAACTAAATAACTAAATAACTAAATAACTAAATAACTAAATAACTAAATAACTAAATAACTAAATAACTAAATAACTAAATAACTAAATAACTAAATAACTAAATAACTAAATAACTAAATAACTAAATAACTAAATAACTAAATAACTAAATAACTAAATAACTAAATAACTAAATAACTAAATAACTAAATAACTAAATAACTAAATAACTAAATAACTAAATAACTAAATAACTAAATAACTAAATAACTAAATAACTAAATAACTAAATAACTAAATAACTAAATAACTAAATAACTAAATAACTAAATAACTAAATAACTAAATAACTAAATAACTAAATAACTAAATAACTAAATAACTAAATAACTAAATAACTAAATAACTAAATAACTAAATAACTAAATAACTAAATAACTAAATAACTAAATAACTAAATAACTAAATAACTAAATAACTAAATAACTAAATAACTAAATAACTAAATAACTAAATAACTAAATAACTAAATAACTAAATAACTAAATAACTAAATAACTAAATAACTAAATAACTAAATAACTAAATAACTAAATAACTAAATAACTAAATAACTAAATAACTAAATAACTAAATAACTAAATAACTAAATAACTAAATAACTAAATAACTAAATAACTAAATAACTAAATAACTAAATAACTAAATAACTAAATAACTAAATAACTAAATAACTAAATAACTAAATAACTAAATAACTAAATAACTAAATAACTAAATAACTAAATAACTAAATAACTAAATAACTAAATAACTAAATAACTAAATAACTAAATAACTAAATAACTAAATAACTAAATAACTAAATAACTAAATAACTAAATAACTAAATAACTAAATAACTAAATAACTAAATAACTAAATAACTAAATAACTAAATAACTAAATAACTAAATAACTAAATAACTAAATAACTAAATAACTAAATAACTAAATAACTAAATAACTAAATAACTAAATAACTAAATAACTAAATAACTAAATAACTAAATAACTAAATAACTAAATAACTAAATAACTAAATAACTAAATAACTAAATAACTAAATAACTAAATAACTAAATAACTAAATAACTAAATAACTAAATAACTAAATAACTAAATAACTAAATAACTAAATAACTAAATAACTAAATAACTAAATAACTAAATAACTAAATAACTAAATAACTAAATAACTAAATAACTAAATAACTAAATAACTAAATAACTAAATAACTAAATAACTAAATAACTAAATAACTAAATAACTAAATAACTAAATAACTAAATAACTAAATAACTAAATAACTAAATAACTAAATAACTAAATAACTAAATAACTAAATAACTAAATAACTAAATAACTAAATAACTAAATAACTAAATAACTAAATAACTAAATAACTAAATAACTAAATAACTAAATAACTAAATAACTAAATAACTAAATAACTAAATAACTAAATAACTAAATAACTAAATAACTAAATAACTAAATAACTAAAATAACTAAATAACTAAATAACTAAATAACTAAATAACTAAATAACTAAATAACTAAATAACTAAATAACTAAATAACTAAATAACTAAATAACTAAATAACTAAATAACTAAATAACTAAATAACTAAATAACTAAATAACTAAATAACTAAATAACTAAATAACTAAATAACTAAATAACTAAATAACTAAATAACTAAATAACTAAATAACTAAATAACTAAATAACTAAATAACTAAATAACTAAATAACTAAATAACTAAATAACTAAATAACTAAATAACTAAATAACTAAATAACTAAATAACTAAATAACTAAATAACTAAATAACTAAATAACTAAATAACTAAATAACTAAATAACTAAATAACTAAATAACTAAATAACTAAATAACTAAATAACTAAATAACTAAATAACTAAATAACTAAATAACTAAATAACTAAATAACTAAATAACTAAATAACTAAATAACTAAATAACTAAATAACTAAATAACTAAATAACTAAATAACTAAATAACTAAATAACTAAATAACTAAATAACTAAATAACTAAATAACTAAATAACTAAATAACTAAATAACTAAATAACTAAATAACTAAATAACTAAATAACTAAATAACTAAATAACTAAATAACTAAATAACTAAATAACTAAATAACTAAATAACTAAATAACTAAATAACTAAATAACTAAATAACTAAATAACTAAATAACTAAATAACTAAATAACTAAATAACTAAATAACTAAATAACTAAATAACTAAATAACTAAATAACTAAATAACTAAATAACTAAATAACTAAATAACTAAATAACTAAATAACTAAATAACTAAATAACTAAATAACTAAATAACTAAATAACTAAATAACTAAATAACTAAATAACTAAATAACTAAATAACTAAATAACTAAATAACTAAATAACTAAATAACTAAATAACTAAATAACTAAATAACTAAATAACTAAATAACTAAATAACTAAATAACTAAATAACTAAATAACTAAATAACTAAATAACTAAATAACTAAATAACTAAATAACTAAATAACTAAATAACTAAATAACTAAATAACTAAATAACTAAATAACTAAATAACTAAATAACTAAATAACTAAATAACTAAATAACTAAATAACTAAATAACTAAATAACTAAATAACTAAATAACTAAATAACTAAATAACTAAATAACTAAATAACTAAATAACTAAATAACTAAATAACTAAATAACTAAATAACTAAATAACTAAATAACTAAATAACTAAATAACTAAATAACTAAATAACTAAATAACTAAATAACTAAATAACTAAATAACTAAATAACTAAATAACTAAATAACTAAATAACTAAATAACTAAATAACTAAATAACTAAATAACTAAATAACTAAATAACTAAATAACTAAATAACTAAATAACTAAATAACTAAATAACTAAATAACTAAATAACTAAATAACTAAATAACTAAATAACTAAATAACTAAATAACTAAATAACTAAATAACTAAATAACTAAATAACTAAATAACTAAATAACTAAATAACTAAATAACTAAATAACTAAATAACTAAATAACTAAATAACTAAATAACTAAATAACTAAATAACTAAATAACTAAATAACTAAATAACTAAATAACTAAATAACTAAATAACTAAATAACTAAATAACTAAATAACTAAATAACTAAATAACTAAATAACTAAATAACTAAATAACTAAATAACTAAATAACTAAATAACTAAATAACTAAATAACTAAATAACTAAATAACTAAATAACTAAATAACTAAATAACTAAATAACTAAATAACTAAATAACTAAATAACTAAATAACTAAATAACTAAATAACTAAATAACTAAATAACTAAATAACTAAATAACTAAATAACTAAATAACTAAATAACTAAATAACTAAATAACTAAATAACTAAATAACTAAATAAATAACTAAATAACTAAATAACTAAATAACTAAAACTAAATAACTAAATAACTAAATAACTAAACTAAATAACTAAATAACTAAATAACTAAATAACTAAATAACTAAATAACTAAATAACTAAATAACTAAATAACTAAATAACTAAATAACTAAATAACTAAATAACTAAATAACTAAATAACTAAATAACTAAATAACTAAATAACTAAATAACTAAATAACTAAATAACTAAATAACTAAATAACTAAATAACTAAATAACTAAATAACTAAATAACTAAATAACTAAATAACTAAATAACTAAATAACACTAAATAACTAAATAACTAAATAACTAAATAACTAAATAACTAAATAACTAAATAACTAAATAACTAAATAACTAAATAACTAAATAACTAAATAACTAAATAACTAAATAACTAAATAACTAAATAACTAAATAACTAAATAACTAAATAACTAAATAACTAAATAACTAAAATAACTAAATAACTAAATAACTAAATAACTAAATAACTAAATAACTAAATAACTACTAATAACTAAATAACTAAATAACTAAATAACTAAATAACTAAATAACTAAATAACTAATAACTAAATAACTAAATAACTAAATAACTAAATAACTAAATAACTAAATAACTAAATAACTAAATAACTAAATAACTAAATAACTAAATAACTAATAACTAAATAACTAAATAACTAAATAACTAAATAACTAAATAACTAAATAACTAATAACTAAATAACTAAATAACTAAATAACTAAATAACTAAATAACTAAATAACTAAATAACTAAATAACTAAATAACTAAATAACTAAATAACTAAATAACTAAATAACTAAATAACTAAATAACTAAATAACTAAATAACTAAATAACTAAATAACTAAATAACTAAATAACTAAATAACTAAATAACTAAATAACTAAATAACTAAATAACTAAATAACTAAATAACTAAATAACTAATAACTAAATAACTAAATAACTAAATAACTAAATAACTAAATAACTAAATAACTAAATAACTAAATAACTAAATAACTAAATAACTAAATAACTAAATAACTAAATAACTAAATAACTAAATAACTAAATAACTAAATAACTAAATAACTAAATAACTAAATAACTAAATAACTAAATAACTAAATAACTAAATAACTAAATAACTAAATAACTAAATAACTAAATAACTAATAACTAATAACTAAATAACTAAATAACTAAATAACTAAATAACTAAATAACTAAATAACTAAATAACTAAATAACTAAATAACTAAATAACTAAATAACTAAATAACTAAATAACTAAATAACTAAATAACTAAATAACTAAACTAACTAAACTAACTAAACTACTAAATAACTAAATAACTAAATAACTAAATAACTAAATAACTAAATAACTAAATAACTAAATAACTAAATAACTAAATAACTAAATAACTAAATAACTAAATAACTAAATAACTAAATAACTAAATAACTAAATAACTAAATAACTAAATAACTAAATAACTAAATAACTAAATAACTAAATAACTAAATAACTAAATAACTAAATAACTAAATAACTAAATAACTAAATAACTAAATAACTAAATATAACTAAATAACTAAATAACTAAATAACTAAATAACTAAATAACTAAATAACTAAATAACTAAATAACTAAATAACTAAATAACTAAATAACTAAATAACTAAATAACTAAATAACTAAATAACTAAATAACTAAATAACTAAATAACTAAATAACTAAATAACTAAATAACTAAATAACTAAATAACTAAATAACTAAATAACTAAATAACTAAATAACTAAATAACTAAATAACTAAATAACTAAATAACTAAATAACTAAATAACTAAATAACTAAATAACTAAATAACTAAATAACTAAATAACTAAATAACTAAATAACTAAATAACTAAATAACTAAATAACTAAATAACTAAATAACTAAATAACTAAATAACTAAATAACTAAATAACTAAATAACTAAATAACTAAATAACTAATAACTAAATAACTAAATAACTAAATAACTAAATAACTAAATAACTAAATAACTAAATAACTAAATAACTAAATAACTAAATAACTAAATAACTAAATAACTAAATAACTAAATAACTAAATAACTAAATAACTAAATAACTAAATAACTAAATAACTAAATAACTAATAACTAAATAACTAAATAACTAAATAACTAAATAACTAAATAACTAAATAACTAAATAACTAAATAACTAAATAACTAAATAACTAAATAACTAAATAACTAAATAACTAAATAACTAAATAACTAAATAACTAAATAACTAAATAACTAAATACTAAATAACTAAATAACTAAATAACTAAATAACTAAATAACTAAATAACTAAATAACTAAATAACTAAATAACTAAATAACTAAATAACTAAATAACTAAATAACTAAATAACTAAATAACTAAATAACTAAATAACTAAATAACTAAATAACTAAATAACTAAATAACTAAATAACTAAATAACTAAATAACTAAATAACTAAATAACTAAATAACTAAATAACTAAATAACTAATAACTAAATAACTAAATAACTAAATAACTAAATAACTAAATAACTAAATAACTAAATAACTAAATAACTAAATAACTAAATAACTAAATAACTAAATAACTAAATAACTAAATAACTAAATAACTAAATAACTAAATAACTAAATAACTAAATAACTAAATAACTAAATAACTAAATAACTAAATAACTAAATAACTAACAATAACTAAATAACTAAATAACTAAATAACTAAATAACTAAATAACTAAATAACTAAATAACTAAATAACTAAATAACTAAATAACTAAATAACTAAATAACTAAATAACTAAATAACTAAATAACTAAATAACTAAATAACTAAATAACTAAATAACTAAATAACTAAATAACTAAATAACTAAATAACTAAATAACTAAATAACTAAATAACTAAATAACTAAATAACTAAATAACTAAATAACTAAATAACTAAATAACTAAATAACTAAATAACTAAATAACTAAATAACTAAATAACTAAATAACTAAATAACTAAATAACTAAATAACTAAATAACTAAATAACTAAATAACTAAATAACTAAATAACTAAATAACTAAATAACTAAATAACTAAATACTAAATAACTAAATAACTAAATAACTAAATAACTAAATAACTAAATAACTAAATAACTAAATAACTAAATAACTAAATAACTAAATAACTAAATAACTAAATAACTAAATAACTAAATAACTAAATAACTAAATAACTAAATAACTAAATAACTAAATAACTAAATAACTAAATAACTAAATAACTAAATAACTAAATAACTAAATAACTAAATAACTAAATAACTAAATAACTAAATAACTAAATAACTAAATAACTAAATAACTAAATAACTAAATAACTAAATAACTAAATAACTAAATAACTAAATAACTAAATAACTAAATATGCTAAATAACTAAATAACTAAATAACTAAATAACTAAATAACTAAATAACTAAATAACTAAATAACTAAATAACTAAATAACTAAATAACTAAATAACTAAATAACTAAATAACTAAATAACTAAATAACTAAATAACTAAATAACTAAATAACTAAATAACTAAATAACTAAATAACTAAATAACTAAATAACTAAATAACTAAATAACTAAATAACTAAATAACTAAATAACTAAATAACTAAATAACTAAATAACTAAATAACTAAATAACTAAATAACTAAATAACTAAATAACTAAATAACTAAATAACTAAATAACTAAATAACTAAATAACTAAATAACTAAATAACTAAATAACTAAATAACTAAATAACTAAATAACTAAATAACTAAATAACTAAATAACTAAATAACTAAATAACTAAATAACTAAATAACTAAATAAATAAAATAACTAAATAACTAAATAACTAAATAACTAAATAACTAAATAACTAATAACTAAATAACTAAATAACTAAATAACTAAATAACTAAATAACTAAATAACTAAATAACTAAATAACTAAATAACTAAATAACTAAATAACTAAATAACTAAATAACTAAATAACTAAATAACTAAATAACTAAATAACTAAATAACTAAATAACTAAATAACTAAATAACTAAATAACTAAATAACTAAATAACTAAATAACTAAATAAACAAATAACTAAATAACTAAATAACTAAATACTAATAACTAAATAACTAAATAACTAAATAACTAAATAACTAAATAACTAAATAAATAAAATAACTAAATAACTAAATAACTAAATAACTAAATAACTAAATAACTAAATAACTAAATAACTAAATAACTAAATAACTAAATAACTAAATAACTAAATAACTAAATAACTAATAACTAAATAACTAAATAACTAAATAACTAAATAACTAAATAACTAAATAACTAATAACTAAATAACTAAATAACTAAATAACTAAATAACTAAATAACTAAATAACTAAATAAATAAATAACTAAATAACTAAATAACTAAATAACTAAATAACTAAATAACTAAATAACTAAATAACTAATAACTAATAACTAAATAACTAAATAACTAAATAACTAAATAACTAAATAACTAAATAACTAAATAACTAAATAACTAAATAACTAAATAACTAAATAACTAAATAAATAAATAAACTAAATAACTAAATAACTAAATAACTAAATAACTAAATAACTAAATAACTAAATAACTAAATAACTAAATAACTAAATAACTAAATAACTAAATAACTAAATAACTAAATAACTAAATAACTAAATAACTAAATAACTAAATAACTAAATAACTAAATAACTAAATAACTAAATAACTAATAACTAAATAACTAAATAACTAAATAACTAAATAACTAAATAACTAAATAACTAAATAAATACTAAATAACTAAATAACTAAATAACTAAATAACTAAATAACTAAATAACTAATAACTAAATAACTAAATAACTAAATAACTAAATAACTAAATAACTAAATAACTAAATAACTAAATAACTAAATAACTAAATAACTAAATAACTAAATAACTAAATAACTAAATAACTAAATAACTAAATAACTAAATAACTAAATAACTAAATACTAAATAACTAAATAACTAAATAACTAAATAACTAAATAACTAAATAACTAAATAACTAAATAACTAAATAACTAAATAACTAAATAACTAAATAACTAAATAACTAAATAACTAAATAACTAAATAACTAAATAACTAAATAACTAAATAACTAAATAACTAAATAACTAAATAACTAAATAACTAATAACTAAATAACTAAATAACTAAATAACTAAATAACTAAATAACTAAATAACTAAATAACTAAATAACTAAATAACTAAATAACTAAATAACTAAATAACTAAATAACTAAATAACTAAATAACTAAATAACTAAATAACTAAATAACTAAATAACTAAATAACTAAATAACTAAATAACTAAATAACTAAATAACTAAATAACTAAATAACTAAATAACTAAATAACTAAATAACTAAATAACTAAATAACTAAATAACTAAATAACTAAATAACTAAATAACTAAATAACTAAATAACTAAATAACTAAATAACTAAATAACTAAATAACTAAATAACTAAATAACTAAATAACTAAATAACTAAATAACTAAATAACTAAATAACTAAATAACTAAATAACTAAATAACTAAATAACTAAATAACTAAATAACTAAATAACTAAATAACTAAATAACTAAATAACTAAATAACTAAATAACTAAATAACTAAATAACTAAATAACTAAATAACTAAATAACTAAATAACTAAATAACTAAATAACTAATAACTAAATAACTAAATAACTAAATAACTAAATAACTAAATAACTAAATAACTAAATAACTAAATAACTAAATAACTAAATAACTAAATAACTAAATAACTAAATAACTAAATAACTAAATAACTAAATAACTAAATAACTAAATAACTAAATAACTAAATAACTAAATAACTAAATAACTAAATAACTAAATAACTAAATAACTAAATAACTAAATAACTAAATAACTAAATAACTAAATAACTAAATAACTAAATAACTAAATAACTAAATAACTAAATAACTAAATAAACTAAATAACTAAATAACTAAATAACTAAATAACTAAATAACTAAATAACTAAATAACTAAATAACTAAATAACTAAATAACTAAATAACTAAATAACTAAATAACTAATAACTAAATAACTAATAACTAAATAACTAAATAACTAAATAACTAAATAACTAGTTATTAGTTATTTAGTTATTTAGTTATTTAGTTATTTAGTTATTTAGTTATTTAGTTATTTAGTTATTTAGTTATTTAGTTATTTAGTTATTTAGTTATTTAGTTATTTAGTTATTTAGTTATTATTAGTTATTTAGTTATTTAGTATTTAGTTATTTAGTTATTTAGTTATTTAGTTATTTAGTTATTTAGTTATTTAGTTATTTAGTTATTTAGTTATTTAGTTATTTAGTTATTTAGTTATTTAGTTATTTAGTTATTTAGTTATTTAGTTATTTAGTTATTTAGTTATTTAGTTATTTAGTTATTTAGTTATTTAGTTATTTAGTTATTTAGTTATTTAGTTATTTAGTTATTTAGTTATTTAGTTATTTAGTTATTTAGTTATTTAGTTATTTAGTTATTTAGTTATTTAGTTATTTAGTTATTTAGTTATTTAGTTATTTAGTTATTTAGTTATTTAGTTATTTAGTTATTTAGTTATTTAGTTATTTAGTTATTTAGTTATTTAGTTATTTAGTTATTTAGTTATTTAGTTATTTAGTTATTTAGTTATTTAGTTATTTAGTTATTTAGTTATTTAGTTATTTAGTTATTTAGTTATTTAGTTATTTAGTTATTTAGTTATTTAGTTATTTAGTTATTTAGTTATTTAGTTATTTAGTTATTTAGTTATTTAGTTATTTAGTTATTTAGTTATTTAGTTATTTAGTTATTTAGTTATTTAGTTATTTAGTTATTTAGTTATTTAGTTATTTAGTTATTTAGTTATTTAGTTATTTAGTTATTTAGTTATTTAGTTATTTAGTTATTTAGTTATTTAGTTATTTAGTTATTTAGTTATTTAGTTATTTAGTTATTTAGTTATTTAGTTATTTAGTTATTTAGTTATTTAGTTATTTAGTTATTTAGTTATTTAGTTATTTAGTTATTTAGTTATTTAGTTATTTAGTTATTTAGTTATTTAGTTATTTAGTTATTTAGTTATTTAGTTATTTAGTTATTTAGTTATTTAGTTATTTAGTTATTTAGTTATTTAGTTATTTAGTTATTTAGTTATTTAGTTATTTAGTTATTTAGTTATTTAGTTATTTAGTTATTTAGTTATTTAGTTATTTAGTTATTTAGTTATTTAGTTATTTAGTTATTTAGTTATTTAGTTATTTAGTTATTTAGTTATTTAGTTATTTAGTTATTTAGTTATTTAGTTATTTAGTTATTTAGTTATTTAGTTATTTAGTTATTTAGTTATTTAGTTATTTAGTTATTTAGTTATTTAGTTATTTAGTTATTTAGTTATTTAGTTATTTAGTTATTTAGTTATTTAGTTATTTAGTTATTTAGTTATTTAGTTATTTAGTTATTTAGTTATTTAGTTATTTAGTTATTTAGTTATTTAGTTATTTAGTTATTTAGTTATTTAGTTATTTAGTTATTTAGTTATTTAGTTATTTAGTTATTTAGTTATTTAGTTATTTAGTTATTTAGTTATTTAGTTATTTAGTTATTTAGTTATTTAGTTATTTAGTTATTTAGTTATTTAGTTATTTAGTTATTTAGTTATTTAGTTATTTAGTTATTTAGTTATTTAGTTATTTAGTTATTTAGTTATTTAGTTATTTAGTTATTTAGTTATTTAGTTATTTAGTTATTTAGTTATTTAGTTATTTAGTTATTTAGTTATTTAGTTATTTAGTTATTTAGTTATTTAGTTATTTAGTTATTTAGTTATTTAGTTATTTAGTTATTTAGTTATTTAGTTATTTAGTTATTTAGTTATTTAGTTATTTAGTTATTTAGTTATTTAGTTATTTAGTTATTTAGTTATTTAGTTATTTAGTTATTTAGTTATTTAGTTATTTAGTTATTTAGTTATTTAGTTATTTAGTTATTTAGTTATTTAGTTATTTAGTTATTTAGTTATTTAGTTATTTAGTTATTTAGTTATTTAGTTATTTAGTTATTTAGTTATTTAGTTATTTAGTTATTTAGTTATTTAGTTATTTAGTTATTTAGTTATTTAGTTATTTAGTTATTTAGTTATTTAGTTATTTAGTTATTTAGTTATTTAGTTATTTAGTTATTTAGTTATTTAGTTATTTAGTTATTTAGTTATTTAGTTATTTAGTTATTTAGTTATTTAGTTATTTAGTTATTTAGTTATTTAGTTATTTAGTTATTTAGTTATTTAGTTATTTAGTTATTTAGTTATTTAGTTATTTAGTTATTTAGTTATTTAGTTATTTAGTTATTTAGTTATTTAGTTATTTAGTTATTTAGTTATTTAGTTATTTAGTTATTTAGTTATTTAGTTATTTAGTTATTTAGTTATTTAGTTATTTAGTTATTTAGTTATTTAGTTATTTAGTTATTTAGTTATTTAGTTATTTAGTTATTTAGTTATTTAGTTATTTAGTTATTTAGTTATTTAGTTATTTAGTTATTTAGTTATTTAGTTATTTAGTTATTTAGTTATTTAGTTATTTAGTTATTTAGTTATTTAGTTATTTAGTTATTTAGTTATTTAGTTATTTAGTTATTTAGTTATTTAGTTATTTAGTTATTTAGTTATTTAGTTATTTAGTTATTTAGTTATTTAGTTATTTAGTTATTTAGTTATTTAGTTATTTAGTTATTTAGTTATTTAGTTATTTAGTTATTTAGTTATTTAGTTATTTAGTTATTTAGTTATTTAGTTATTTAGTTATTTAGTTATTTAGTTATTTAGTTATTTAGTTATTTAGTTATTTAGTTATTTAGTTATTTAGTTATTTAGTTATTTAGTTATTTAGTTATTTAGTTATTTAGTTATTTAGTTATTTAGTTATTTAGTTATTTAGTTATTTAGTTATTTAGTTATTTAGTTATTTAGTTATTTAGTTATTTAGTTATTTAGTTATTTAGTTATTTAGTTATTTAGTTATTTAGTTATTTAGTTATTTAGTTATTTAGTTATTTAGTTATTTAGTTATTTAGTTATTTAGTTATTTAGTTATTTAGTTATTTAGTTATTTAGTTATTTAGTTATTTAGTTATTTAGTTATTTAGTTATTTAGTTATTTAGTTATTTAGTTATTTAGTTATTTAGTTATTTAGTTATTTAGTTATTTAGTTATTTAGTTATTTAGTTATTTAGTTATTTAGTTATTTAGTTATTTAGTTATTTAGTTATTTAGTTATTTAGTTATTTAGTTATTTAGTTATTTAGTTATTTAGTTATTTAGTTATTTAGTTATTTAGTTATTTAGTTATTTAGTTATTTAGTTATTTAGTTATTTAGTTATTTAGTTATTTAGTTATTTAGTTATTTAGTTATTTAGTTATTTAGTTATTTAGTTATTTAGTTATTTAGTTATTTAGTTATTTAGTTATTTAGTTATTTAGTTATTTAGTTATTTAGTTATTTAGTTATTTAGTTATTTAGTTATTTAGTTATTTAGTTATTTAGTTATTTAGTTATTTAGTTATTTAGTTATTTAGTTATTTAGTTATTTAGTTATTTAGTTATTTAGTTATTTAGTTATTTAGTTATTTAGTTATTTAGTTATTTAGTTATTTAGTTATTTAGTTATTTAGTTATTTAGTTATTTAGTTATTTAGTTATTTAGTTATTTAGTTATTTAGTTATTTAGTTATTTAGTTATTTAGTTATTTAGTTATTTAGTTATTTAGTTATTTAGTTATTTAGTTATTTAGTTATTTAGTTATTTAGTTATTTAGTTATTTAGTTATTTAGTTATTTAGTTATTTAGTTATTTAGTTATTTAGTTATTTAGTTATTTAGTTATTTAGTTATTTAGTTATTTAGTTATTTAGTTATTTAGTTATTTAGTTATTTAGTTATTTAGTTATTTAGTTATTTAGTTATTTAGTTATTTAGTTATTTAGTTATTTAGTTATTTAGTTATTTAGTTATTTAGTTATTTAGTTATTTAGTTATTTAGTTATTTAGTTATTTAGTTATTTAGTTATTTAGTTATTTAGTTATTTAGTTATTTAGTTATTTAGTTATTTAGTTATTTAGTTATTTAGTTATTTAGTTATTTAGTTATTTAGTTATTTAGTTATTTAGTTATTTAGTTATTTAGTTATTTAGTTATTTAGTTATTTAGTTATTTAGTTATTTAGTTATTTAGTTATTTAGTTATTTAGTTATTTAGTTATTTAGTTATTTAGTTATTTAGTTATTTAGTTATTTAGTTATTTAGTTATTTAGTTATTTAGTTATTTAGTTATTTAGTTATTTAGTTATTTAGTTATTTAGTTATTTAGTTATTTAGTTATTTAGTTATTTAGTTATTTAGTTATTTAGTTATTTAGTTATTTAGTTATTTAGTTATTTAGTTATTTAGTTATTTAGTTATTTAGTTATTTAGTTATTTAGTTATTTAGTTATTTAGTTATTTAGTTATTTAGTTATTTAGTTATTTAGTTATTTAGTTATTTAGTTATTTAGTTATTTAGTTATTTAGTTATTTAGTTATTTAGTTATTTAGTTATTTAGTTATTTAGTTATTTAGTTATTTAGTTATTTAGTTATTTAGTTATTTAGTTATTTAGTTATTTAGTTATTTAGTTATTTAGTTATTTAGTTATTTAGTTATTTAGTTATTTAGTTATTTAGTTATTTAGTTATTTAGTTATTTAGTTATTTAGTTATTTAGTTATTTAGTTATTTAGTTATTTAGTTATTTAGTTATTTAGTTATTTAGTTATTTAGTTATTTAGTTATTTAGTTATTTAGTTATTTAGTTATTTAGTTATTTAGTTATTTAGTTATTTAGTTATTTAGTTATTTAGTTATTTAGTTATTTAGTTATTTAGTTATTTAGTTATTTAGTTATTTAGTTATTTAGTTATTTAGTTATTTAGTTATTTAGTTATTTAGTTATTTAGTTATTTAGTTATTTAGTTATTTAGTTATTTAGTTATTTAGTTATTTAGTTATTTAGTTATTTAGTTATTTAGTTATTTAGTTATTTAGTTATTTAGTTATTTAGTTATTTAGTTATTTAGTTATTTAGTTATTTAGTTATTTAGTTATTTAGTTATTTAGTTATTTAGTTATTTAGTTATTTAGTTATTTAGTTATTTAGTTATTTAGTTATTTAGTTATTTAGTTATTTAGTTATTTAGTTATTTAGTTATTTAGTTATTTAGTTATTTAGTTATTTAGTTATTTAGTTATTTAGTTATTTAGTTATTTAGTTATTTAGTTATTTAGTTATTTAGTTATTTAGTTATTTAGTTATTTAGTTATTTAGTTATTTAGTTATTTAGTTATTTAGTTATTTAGTTATTTAGTTATTTAGTTATTTAGTTATTTAGTTATTTAGTTATTTAGTTATTTAGTTATTTAGTTATTTAGTTATTTAGTTATTTAGTTATTTAGTTATTTAGTTATTTAGTTATTTAGTTATTTAGTTATTTAGTTATTTAGTTATTTAGTTATTTAGTTATTTAGTTATTTAGTTATTTAGTTATTTAGTTATTTAGTTATTTAGTTATTTAGTTATTTAGTTATTTAGTTATTTAGTTATTTAGTTATTTAGTTATTTAGTTATTTAGTTATTTAGTTATTTAGTTATTTAGTTATTTAGTTATTTAGTTATTTAGTTATTTAGTTATTTAGTTATTTAGTTATTTAGTTATTTAGTTATTTAGTTATTTAGTTATTTAGTTATTTAGTTATTTAGTTATTTAGTTATTTAGTTATTTAGTTATGTTGTTATTTAGTTATTTAGTTATTTATTATTTAGTTATTTAGTTATTTAGTTATTTAGTTATTTAGTTATTTAGTTATTTAGTTATTTAGTTATTTAGTTATTTAGTTATTTAGTTATTTAGTTATTTAGTTATTTAGTTATTTAGTTATTTAGTTATTTAGTTATTTAGTTATTTAGTTATTTAGTTATTTAGTTATTTAGTTATTTAGTTATTTAGTTATTTAGTTATTTAGTTATTTAGTTATTTAGTTATTTAGTTATTTAGTTATTTAGTTATTTAGTTATTTAGTTATTTAGTTATTTAGTTATTTAGTTATTTAGTTATTTAGTTATTTAGTTATTTAGTTATTTAGTTATTTAGTTATTTAGTTATTTAGTTATTTAGTTATTTAGTTATTTAGTTATTTAGTTATTTAGTTATTTAGTTATTTAGTTATTTAGTTATTTAGTTATTTAGTTATTTAGTTATTTAGTTATTTAGTTATTTAGTTATTTAGTTATTTAGTTATTTAGTTATTTAGTTATTTAGTTATTTAGTTATTTAGTTATTTAGTTATTTAGTTATTTAGTTATTTAGTTATTTAGTTATTTAGTTATTTAGTTATTTAGTTATTTAGTTATTTAGTTATTTAGTTATTTAGTTATTTAGTTATTTAGTTATTTAGTTATTTAGTTATTTAGTTATTTAGTTATTTAGTTATTTAGTTATTTAGTTATTTAGTTATTTAGTTATTTAGTTATTTAGTTATTTAGTTATTTAGTTATTTAGTTATTTAGTTATTTAGTTATTTAGTTATTTAGTTATTTAGTTATTTAGTTATTTAGTTATTTAGTTATTTAGTTATTTAGTTATTTAGTTATTTAGTTATTTAGTTATTTAGTTATTTAGTTATTTAGTTATTTAGTTATTTAGTTATTTAGTTATTTAGTTATTTAGTTATTTAGTTATTTAGTTATTTAGTTATTTAGTTATTTAGTTATTTAGTTATTTAGTTATTTAGTTATTTAGTTATTTAGTTATTTAGTTATTTAGTTATTTAGTTATTTAGTTATTTAGTTATTTAGTTATTTAGTTATTTAGTTATTTAGTTATTTAGTTATTTAGTTATTTAGTTATTTAGTTATTTAGTTATTTAGTTATTTAGTTATTTAGTTATTTAGTTATTTAGTTATTTAGTTATTTAGTTATTTAGTTATTTAGTTATTTAGTTATTTAGTTATTTAGTTATTTAGTTATTTAGTTATTTAGTTATTTAGTTATTTAGTTATTTAGTTATTTAGTTATTTAGTTATTTAGTTATTTAGTTATTTAGTTATTTAGTTATTTAGTTATTTAGTTATTTAGTTATTTAGTTATTTAGTTATTTAGTTATTTAGTTATTTAGTTATTTAGTTATTTAGTTATTTAGTTATTTAGTTATTTAGTTATTTAGTTATTTAGTTATTTAGTTATTTAGTTATTTAGTTATTTAGTTATTTAGTTATTTAGTTATTTAGTTATTTAGTTATTTAGTTATTTAGTTATTTAGTTATTTAGTTATTTAGTTATTTAGTTATTTAGTTATTTAGTTATTTAGTTATTTAGTTATTTAGTTATTTAGTTATTTAGTTATTTAGTTATTTAGTTATTTAGTTATTTAGTTATTTAGTTATTTAGTTATTTAGTTATTTAGTTATTTAGTTATTTAGTTATTTAGTTATTTAGTTATTTAGTTATTTAGTTATTTAGTTATTTAGTTATTTAGTTATTTAGTTATTTAGTTATTTAGTTATTTAGTTATTTAGTTATTTAGTTATTTAGTTATTTAGTTATTTAGTTATTTAGTTATTTAGTTATTTAGTTATTTAGTTATTTAGTTATTTAGTTATTTAGTTATTTAGTTATTTAGTTATTTAGTTATTTAGTTATTTAGTTATTTAGTTATTTAGTTATTTAGTTATTTAGTTATTTAGTTATTTAGTTATTTAGTTATTTAGTTATTTAGTTATTTAGTTATTTAGTTATTTAGTTATTTAGTTATTTAGTTATTTAGTTATTTAGTTATTTAGTTATTTAGTTATTTAGTTATTTAGTTATTTAGTTATTTAGTTATTTAGTTATTTAGTTATTTAGTTATTTAGTTATTTAGTTATTTAGTTATTTAGTTATTTAGTTATTTAGTTATTTAGTTATTTAGTTATTTAGTTATTTAGTTATTTAGTTATTTAGTTATTTAGTTATTTAGTTATTTAGTTATTTAGTTATTTAGTTATTTAGTTATTTAGTTATTTAGTTATTTAGTTATTTAGTTATTTAGTTATTTAGTTATTTAGTTATTTAGTTATTTAGTTATTTAGTTATTTAGTTATTTAGTTATTTAGTTATTTAGTTATTTAGTTATTTAGTTATTTAGTTATTTAGTTATTTAGTTATTTAGTTATTTAGTTATTTAGTTATTTAGTTATTTAGTTATTTAGTTATTTAGTTATTTAGTTATTTAGTTATTTAGTTATTTAGTTATTTAGTTATTTAGTTATTTAGTTATTTAGTTATTTAGTTATTTAGTTATTTAGTTATTTAGTTATTTAGTTATTTAGTTATTTAGTTATTTAGTTATTTAGTTATTTAGTTATTTAGTTATTTAGTTATTTAGTTATTTAGTTATTTAGTTATTTAGTTATTTAGTTATTTAGTTATTTAGTTATTTAGTTATTTAGTTATTTAGTTATTTAGTTATTTAGTTATTTAGTTATTTAGTTATTTAGTTATTTAGTTATTTAGTTATTTAGTTATTTAGTTATTTAGTTATTTAGTTATTTAGTTATTTAGTTATTTAGTTATTTAGTTATTTAGTTATTTAGTTATTTAGTTATTTAGTTATTTAGTTATTTAGTTATTTAGTTATTTAGTTATTTAGTTATTTAGTTATTTAGTTATTTAGTTATTTAGTTATTTAGTTATTTAGTTATTTAGTTATTTAGTTATTTAGTTATTTAGTTATTTAGTTATTTAGTTATTTAGTTATTTAGTTATTTAGTTATTTAGTTATTTAGTTATTTAGTTATTTAGTTATTTAGTTATTTAGTTATTTAGTTATTTAGTTATTTAGTTATTTAGTTATTTAGTTATTTAGTTATTTAGTTATTTAGTTATTTAGTTATTTAGTTATTTAGTTATTTAGTTATTTAGTTATTTAGTTATTTAGTTATTTAGTTATTTAGTTATTTAGTTATTTAGTTATTTAGTTATTTAGTTATTTAGTTATTTAGTTATTTAGTTATTTAGTTATTTAGTTATTTAGTTATTTAGTTATTTAGTTATTTAGTTATTTAGTTATTTAGTTATTTAGTTATTTAGTTATTTAGTTATTTAGTTATTTAGTTATTTAGTTATTTAGTTATTTAGTTATTTAGTTATTTAGTTATTTAGTTATTTAGTTATTTAGTTATTTAGTTATTTAGTTATTTAGTTATTTAGTTATTTAGTTATTTAGTTATTTAGTTATTTAGTTATTTAGTTATTTAGTTATTTAGTTATTTAGTTATTTAGTTATTTAGTTATTTAGTTATTTAGTTATTTAGTTATTTAGTTATTTAGTTATTTAGTTATTTAGTTATTTAGTTATTTAGTTATTTAGTTATTTAGTTATTTAGTTATTTAGTTATTTAGTTATTTAGTTATTTAGTTATTTAGTTATTTAGTTATTTAGTTATTTAGTTATTTAGTTATTTAGTTATTTAGTTATTTAGTTATTTAGTTATTTAGTTATTTAGTTATTTAGTTATTTAGTTATTTAGTTATTTAGTTATTTAGTTATTTAGTTATTTAGTTATTTAGTTATTTAGTTATTTAGTTATTTAGTTATTTAGTTATTTAGTTATTTAGTTATTTAGTTATTTAGTTATTTAGTTATTTAGTTATTTAGTTATTTAGTTATTTAGTTATTTAGTTATTTAGTTATTTAGTTATTTAGTTATTTAGTTATTTAGTTATTTAGTTATTTAGTTATTTAGTTATTTAGTTATTTAGTTATTTAGTTATTTAGTTATTTAGTTATTTAGTTATTTAGTTATTTAGTTATTTAGTTATTTAGTTATTTAGTTATTTAGTTATTTAGTTATTTAGTTATTTAGTTATTTAGTTATTTAGTTATTTAGTTATTTAGTTATTTAGTTATTTAGTTATTTAGTTATTTAGTTATTTAGTTATTTAGTTATTTAGTTATTTAGTTATTTAGTTATTTAGTTATTTAGTTATTTAGTTATTTAGTTATTTAGTTATTTAGTTATTTAGTTATTTAGTTATTTAGTTATTTAGTTATTTAGTTATTTAGTTATTTAGTTATTTAGTTATTTAGTTATTTAGTTTTTAGTTATTTAGTTATTTAGTTATTTAGTTATTTAGTTATTTAGTTATTTAGTTATTTAGTTAGTTATTTAGTTATTTAGTTATTTTAGTTATTTAGTATTTTTAGTTATTTAGTTATTTAGTTATTTAGTTATTTAGTTATTTAGTTATTTAGTTATTTAGTTATTTAGTTATTTAGTTATTTAGTTTGTATTTAGTTATTTAGTTATTTAGTTATTTAGTTATTTAGTTATTTAGTTATTTAGTTATTTAGTTATTTAGTTTTTAGTTATTTAGTTATTTAGTTATTTAGTTATTTAGTTATTTAGTTATTTATTTAGTTATTTAGTTATTTAGTTATTTAGTTTATTTAGTTATTTAGTTATTTAGTTATTTAGTTTTTAGTTAGTTATTTAGTTATTTAGTTATTAGTTAGTTATTTAGTTATTTAGTTATTTAGTTATTTAGTTAATTAGTTATTTAGTTATTTAGTTATTTAGTTATTTAGTTATTTAGTTATTTAGTTATTTAGTTATTAGTTATTTAGTTATTTAGTTATTAGTTATTTAGTTATTTAGTTATTTAGTATTTAGTTATTTAGTTATTAGTTATTTAGTTATTTAGTTATTTAGTTATTTAGTTATTTAGTTATTTAGTTATTAGTTATTAGTTATTTAGTTTTTTAGTTATTTAGTTATTTAGTTATTTAGTTATTTAGTTATTTAGTTATTTAGTTATTTAGTTATTTAGTTATTTAGTTATTTAGTTATTTAGTTATTTAGTTATTTAGTTATTTAGTTATTTAGTTATTTAGTTATTTAATTAACTAATTAACTAATTAACTAAATAACTAAATAACTAAATAACTAAATAACTAAATAACTAAATAACTAAATAACTATAAATAACTAAATAACTAAATAACTAAATAACTAAATAACTAAACTATAATAACTAAATAACTAAATAACTAAATAACTAAATAACTAAATAACTAAATAACTAAATAACTAAATAACTAAATAACTAAATAACTAAATAACTAAATAACTAAATAACTAAATAACTAAATAACTAAATAACTAAATAACTAAATAACTAAATAACTAAATAACTATATAAATAAATAACTAAATAACTAAATAACTAAATAACTAAATAACTAAATAACTAAATAACTAAATAACTAAATAACTAAATAACTAAATAACTAAATAACTAAATAACTAATAACTAAATAACTAAATAACTAAATAACTAAATAACTAAATAACTAAATAACTAAATAACTAAATAACTAAATAACTAAATAACTAAATAACTAAATAACTAAATAACTAAATAACTAAATAAACTAAATAACTAAATAACTAAATAACTAAATAACTAAATAACTAAATAACTAAATAACTAAATAACTAAATAACTAAATAACTAAATAACTAAATAACTAAATAACTAAATAACTAAATAACTAAATAACTAAATAACTAAATAACTAAATAACTAAATAACTAAATAACTAAATAACTAAATAACTAAATAACTAAATAACTAAATAACTAAATAACTAAATAACTAAATAACTAAATAACTAAATAACTAAATAACTAAATAACTAAATAACTAAATAACTAAATAACTAAATAACTAAATAACTAAATAACTAAATAACTAAATAACTAAATAACTAAATAACTAAATAACTAAATAACTAAATAACTAAATAACTAAATAACTAAATAACTAAATAACTAAATAACTAAATAACTAAATAACTAAATAACTAAATAACTAAATAACTAAATAACTAAATAACTAAATAACTAAATAACTAAATAACTAAATAACTAAATAACTAAATAACTAAATAACTAAATAACTAAATAACTAAATAACTAAATAACTAAATAACTAAATAACTAAATAACTAAATAACTAAATAACTAAATAACTAAATAACTAAATAACTAAATAACTAAATAACTAAATAACTAAATAACTAAATAACTAAATAACTAAATAACTAAATAACTAAATAACTAAATAACTAAATAACTAAATAACTAAATAACTAAATAACTAAATAACTAAATAACTAAATAACTAAATAACTAAATAACTAAATAACTAAATAACTAAATAACTAAATAACTAAATAACTAAATAACTAAATAACTAAATAACTAAATAACTAAATAACTAAATAACTAAATAACTAAATAACTAAATAACTAAATAACTAAATAACTAAATAACTAAATAACTAAATAACTAAATAACTAAATAACTAAATAACTAAATAACTAAATAACTAAATAACTAAATAACTAAATAACTAAATAACTAAATAACTAAATAACTAAATAACTAAATAACTAAATAACTAAATAACTAAATAACTAAATAACTAAATAACTAAATAACTAAATAACTAAATAACTAAATAACTAAATAACTAAATAACTAAATAACTAAATAACTAAATAACTAAATAACTAAATAACTAAATAACTAAATAACTAAATAACTAAATAACTAAATAACTAAATAACTAAATAACTAAATAACTAAATAACTAAATAACTAAATAACTAAATAACTAAATAACTAAATAACTAAATAACTAAATAACTAAATAACTAAATAACTAAATAACTAAATAACTAAATAACTAAATAACTAAATAACTAAATAACTAAATAACTAAATAACTAAATAACTAAATAACTAAATAACTAAATAACTAAATAACTAAATAACTAAATAACTAAATAACTAAATAACTAAATAACTAAATAACTAAATAACTAAATAACTAAATAACTAAATAACTAAATAACTAAATAACTAAATAACTAAATAACTAAATAACTAAATAACTAAATAACTAAATAACTAAATAACTAAATAACTAAATAACTAAATAACTAAATAACTAAATAACTAAATAACTAAATAACTAAATAACTAAATAACTAAATAACTAAATAACTAAATAACTAAATAACTAAATAACTAAATAACTAAATAACTAAATAACTAAATAACTAAATAACTAAATAACTAAATAACTAAATAACTAAATAACTAAATAACTAAATAACTAAATAACTAAATAACTAAATAACTAAATAACTAAATAACTAAATAACTAAATAACTAAATAACTAAATAACTAAATAACTAAATAACTAAATAACTAAATAACTAAATAACTAAATAACTAAATAACTAAATAACTAAATAACTAAATAACTAAATAACTAAATAACTAAATAACTAAATAACTAAATAACTAAATAACTAAATAACTAAATAACTAAATAACTAAATAACTAAATAACTAAATAACTAAATAACTAAATAACTAAATAACTAAATAACTAAATAACTAAATAACTAAATAACTAAATAACTAAATAACTAAATAACTAAATAACTAAATAACTAAATAACTAAATAACTAAATAACTAAATAACTAAATAACTAAATAACTAAATAACTAAATAACTAAATAACTAAATAACTAAATAACTAAATAACTAAATAACTAAATAACTAAATAACTAAATAACTAAATAACTAAATAACTAAATAACTAAATAACTAAATAACTAAATAACTAAATAACTAAATAACTAAATAACTAAATAACTAAATAACTAAATAACTAAATAACTAAATAACTAAATAACTAAATAACTAAATAACTAAATAACTAAATAACTAAATAACTAAATAACTAAATAACTAAATAACTAAATAACTAAATAACTAAATAACTAAATAACTAAATAACTAAATAACTAAATAACTAAATAACTAAATAACTAAATAACTAAATAACTAAATAACTAAATAACTAAATAACTAAATAACTAAATAACTAAATAACTAAATAACTAAATAACTAAATAACTAAATAACTAAATAACTAAATAACTAAATAACTAAATAACTAAATAACTAAATAACTAAATAACTAAATAACTAAATAACTAAATAACTAAATAACTAAATAACTAAATAACTAAATAACTAAATAACTAAATAACTAAATAACTAAATAACTAAATAACTAAATAACTAAATAACTAAATAACTAAATAACTAAATAACTAAATAACTAAATAACTAAATAACTAAATAACTAAATAACTAAATAACTAAATAACTAAATAACTAAATAACTAAATAACTAAATAACTAAATAACTAAATAACTAAATAACTAAATAACTAAATAACTAAATAACTAAATAACTAAATAACTAAATAACTAAATAACTAAATAACTAAATAACTAAATAACTAAATAACTAAATAACTAAATAACTAAATAACTAAATAACTAAATAACTAAATAACTAAATAACTAAATAACTAAATAACTAAATAACTAAATAACTAAATAACTAAATAACTAAATAACTAAATAACTAAATAACTAAATAACTAAATAACTAAATAACTAAATAACTAAATAACTAAATAACTAAATAACTAAATAACTAAATAACTAAATAACTAAATAACTAAATAACTAAATAACTAAATAACTAAATAACTAAATAACTAAATAACTAAATAACTAAATAACTAAATAACTAAATAACTAAATAACTAAATAACTAAATAACTAAATAACTAAATAACTAAATAACTAAATAACTAAATAACTAAATAACTAAATAACTAAATAACTAAATAACTAAATAACTAAATAACTAAATAACTAAATAACTAAATAACTAAATAACTAAATAACTAAATAACTAAATAACTAAATAACTAAATAACTAAATAACTAAATAACTAAATAACTAAATAACTAAATAACTAAATAACTAAATAACTAAATAACTAAATAACTAAATAACTAAATAACTAAATAACTAAATAACTAAATAACTAAATAACTAAATAACTAAATAACTAAATAACTAAATAACTAAATAACTAAATAACTAAATAACTAAATAACTAAATAACTAAATAACTAAATAACTAAATAACTAAATAACTAAATAACTAAATAACTAAATAACTAAATAACTAAATAACTAAATAACTAAATAACTAAATAACTAAATAACTAAATAACTAAATAACTAAATAACTAAATAACTAAATAACTAAATAACTAAATAACTAAATAACTAAATAACTAAATAACTAAATAACTAAATAACTAAATAACTAAATAACTAAATAACTAAATAACTAAATAACTAAATAACTAAATAACTAAATAACTAAATAACTAAATAACTAAATAACTAAATAACTAAATAACTAAATAACTAAATAACTAAATAACTAAATAACTAAATAACTAAATAACTAAATAACTAAATAACTAAATAACTAAATAACTAAATAACTAAATAACTAAATAACTAAATAACTAAATAACTAAATAACTAAATAACTAAATAACTAAATAACTAAATAACTAAATAACTAAATAACTAAATAACTAAATAACTAAATAACTAAATAACTAAATAACTAAATAACTAAATAACTAAATAACTAAATAACTAAATAACTAAATAACTAAATAACTAAATAACTAAATAACTAAATAACTAAATAACTAAATAACTAAATAACTAAATAACTAAATAACTAAATAACTAAATAACTAAATAACTAAATAACTAAATAACTAAATAACTAAATAACTAAATAACTAAATAACTAAATAACTAAATAACTAAATAACTAAATAACTAAATAACTAAATAACTAAATAACTAAATAACTAAATAACTAAATAACTAAATAACTAAATAACTAAATAACTAAATAACTAAATAACTAAATAACTAAATAACTAAATAACTAAATAACTAAATAACTAAATAACTAAATAACTAAATAACTAAATAACTAAATAACTAAATAACTAAATAACTAAATAACTAAATAACTAAATAACTAAATAACTAAATAACTAAATAACTAAATAACTAAATAACTAAATAACTAAATAACTAAATAACTAAATAACTAAATAACTAAATAACTAAATAACTAAATAACTAAATAACTAAATAACTAAATAACTAAATAACTAAATAACTAAATAACTAAATAACTAAATAACTAAATAACTAAATAACTAAATAACTAAATAACTAAATAACTAAATAACTAAATAACTAAATAACTAAATAACTAAATAACTAAATAACTAAATAACTAAATAACTAAATAACTAAATAACTAAATAACTAAATAACTAAATAACTAAATAACTAAATAACTAAATAACTAAATAACTAAATAACTAAATAACTAAATAACTAAATAACTAAATAACTAAATAACTAAATAACTAAATAACTAAATAACTAAATAACTAAATAACTAAATAACTAAATAACTAAATAACTAAATAACTAAATAACTAAATAACTAAATAACTAAATAACTAAATAACTAAATAACTAAATAACTAAATAACTAAATAACTAAATAACTAAATAACTAAATAACTAAATAACTAAATAACTAAATAACTAAATAACTAAATAACTAAATAACTAAATAACTAAATAACTAAATAACTAAATAACTAAATAACTAAATAACTAAATAACTAAATAACTAAATAACTAAATAACTAAATAACTAAATAACTAAATAACTAAATAACTAAATAACTAAATAACTAAATAACTAAATAACTAAATAACTAAATAACTAAATAACTAAATAACTAAATAACTAAATAACTAAATAACTAAATAACTAAATAACTAAATAACTAAATAACTAAATAACTAAATAACTAAATAACTAAATAACTAAATAACTAAATAACTAAATAACTAAATAACTAAATAACTAAATAACTAAATAACTAAATAACTAAATAACTAAATAACTAAATAACTAAATAACTAAATAACTAAATAACTAAATAACTAAATAACTAAATAACTAAATAACTAAATAACTAAATAACTAAATAACTAAATAACTAAATAACTAAATAACTAAATAACTAAATAACTAAATAACTAAATAACTAAATAACTAAATAACTAAATAACTAAATAACTAAATAACTAAATAACTAAATAACTAAATAACTAAATATCTAAATAACTAAATAACTAAATAACTAAATAACTAAATAACTAAATAACAAAATAACTAAATAACTAAATAACTAAATAACTAAATAACTAAATAACTAAATAACTAAATAACTAAATAACTAAATAACTAAATAACTAAATAACTAAATAACTAAATAACTAAATAACTAAATAACTAAATAACTAAATAACTAATAACTAAATAACTAAATAACTAAATAACTAAATAACTAAATAACTAAATAACTAAATAACTAAATAACTAAATAACTAAATAACTAAATAACTAAATAACTAAATAACTAAATAACTAAATAACTAAATAACTAAATAACTAAATAACTAAATAACTAAATAACTAAATAACTAAATAACTAAATAACTAAATAACTAAATAACTAAATAACTAAATAACTAAATAACTAAATAACTAAATACTAAATACTAAATAACTAAATAACTAAATAACTAAATAACTAAATAACTAAATAACTAAATAACTAAATAACTAAATAACTAAATAACTAAATAACTAAATAACTAAATAACTAAATAACTAAATAACTAAATAACTAAATAACTAAATAACTAAATAACTAAATAACTAAATAACTAAATAACTAAATAACTAAATAACTAAATAACTAAATAACTAAAATAACTAAATAACTAAATAACTAAATAACTAAATAACTAAATAACTAAATAACTAAATAACTAAATAACTAAATAACTAAATAACTAAATAACTAAATAACTAAATAACTAAATAACTAAATAACTAAATAACTAAATAACTAAATAACTAAATAACTAAATAACTAAATAACTAAAATAACTAAATAACTAAATAACTAAATAACTAAATACTAAATAACTAAATAACTAAATAACTAAATAACTAAATAACTAAATAACTAAATAACTAAATAACTAAATAACTAAATAACTAAATAACTAAATAACTAAATAACTAAATAACTAAATAACTAAATAACTAAATAACTAAATAACTAAATAACTAAATAACTAAATAACTAATAACTAAATAACTAAATAACTAAATAACTAAATAACTAAATAACTAAACTAACTAAACTAACTAAATAACTAAATAACTAAATAACTAAAAACTAAATAACTAAATAACTAAATAACTAAATAACTAAATAACTAAATAACTAAATAACTAAATAACTAAATAACTAAATAACTAAATAACTAAATAACTAAATAACTAAATAACTAAATAACTAAATAACTAAATAACTAAATAACTAAATAACTAAATAACTAAATAACTAAATAACTAAATAACTAAATAACTAAATAACTAAATAACTAAATAACTAAATAACTAAAATAACTAAATAACTAAATAACTAATACTAATAACTAAATAACTAAATAACTAAATAACTAAATAACTAAATAACTAAATAACTAAATAACTAAATAACTAAATACTAAATAACTAAATAACTAAATAACTAAAATAACTAAATAACTAAATAACTAAATAACTAAATAACTAAATAACTAAATAACTAAATAACTAAATAACTAAATAACTAAATAACTAAATAACTAAAAACTAAATAACTAAATAACTAAATAACTAAATAACTAAATAACTAAATAACTAAATAACTAAATAACTAAATAACTAAATAACTAAATAACTAAATAACTAAATAACTAAATAACTAAATAACTAAATAACTAAATAACTAAATAACTAAATAACTAAATAACTAAATAACTAAATAACTAAATAACTAAATAACTAAATAACTAAATAACTAAATAACTAAATAACTAAATAACTAAATAACTAAATAACTAAATAACTAAATAACTAAATAACTAAATAACTAAATAACTAAATAACTAAAATAACTAAATAACTAAATAACTAAATAACTAAATAACTAAATAACTAAATAACTAAATAACTAAATAACTAAATAACTAAATAACTAAATAACTAAATAACTAAATAACTAAATAACTAAATAACTAAATAACTAAATAACTTAAATAACTAAATAACTAAATAACTAAATAACTAAATAACTAAATAACTAAATAACTAAACTAACTAAATAACTAAATAACTAAATAACTAAATAACTAAATACTAAATAACTAAATAACTAAATAACTAAATAACTAAATAACTAAATAACTAAATAACTAAATAACTAAATAACTAAATAACTAAATAACTAAATAACTAAATAACTAAATAACTAAATAACTAAATAACTAAATAACTAAATAACTAAATAACTAAATAACTAAATAACTAAATAACTAAATAACTAAATAACTAAATAACTAAATAACTAAATAACTAAATAACTAGAAAACTAAATAACTAAATAACTAAATAACTAAATAACTAAATAACTAAATAACTAAATAACTAAATAACTAAATAACTAAATAACTAAATAACTAAATAACTAAATAACTAAATAACTAAATAACTAAATAACTAAATAACTAAATAACTAAATAACTAAATAACTAAATAACTAAATAACTAAATAACTAAATAACTAAATAACTAAATAACTAAATAACTAAATAACTAAATAACTAAATAACTAAATAACTAAATAACTAAATAACTAAATAACTAAATAACTAAATAACTAAATAACTAAATAACTAAATAACTAAATAACTAAATAAACTAAACTAACTAAATAACTAAATAACTAAATAACTAAATAACTAAATAACTAAATAACTAAATAACTAAATAAACTAAATAACTAAATAACTAAATAACTAAATACTAATAACTAAAACTAAATAACTAAATAACTAAATAACTAAATAACTAAATAACTAAATAACTAAATAACTAAATAACTAAATAACTAAATAACTAAATAACTAAATAACTAAATAACTAAATAACTAAATAACTAAATAACTAAATAACTAAATAACTAAATAACTAAATAACTAAATAACTAAATAACTAAATAACTAAATAACTAAATAACTAAATAACTAAATAACTAAATAACTAAATAACTAAATAACTAAATAACTAAATAACCTAAATAACTAAATAACTAAATAACTAAATAACTAAATAACTAAATAACTAAATAACTAAATAACTAAATAACTAAATAACTAAATAACTAAATAACTAAATAACTAAATAACTAAATAACTAAATAACTAAATAACTAAATAATACTAAATAACTAAATAACTAAATAACTAAATAACTAAATATCTAAATAACTAAATAACTAAATAAACTAAATAACTAAATAACTAAATAACTAAATAACTAAATAACTAAATAACTAAATAACTAATAACTAAATAACTAAATAACTAAATAACTAAATAACTAAATAACTAAATAACTAATAACTAAATACTAAATAACTAAATAACTAAATAACTAAATAACTAAATAACTAAATACTAAATAACTAAATAACTAAATAACTAAATAACTAAATAACTAAATAACTAAATAACTAAAATAACTAAATAACTAAATAACTAAATAACTAAATAACTAAATAACTAAATAACTAAATAACTAAATAACTAAATAACTAAATAACTAAATAACTAAATAACTAAATAACTAAATAACTAAATAACTAAATAACTAAATAACTAAATAACTAAATAACTAAATAACTAAATAACTAAATAACTAAATAACTAAATAACTAAATAACTAAATAACTAAATAACTAAATAACTAAATAACTAAATAACTAAATAACTAAATAACTAAATAACTAAATTAACTAAATAACTAAATAACTAAATAACTAAATAACTAAATAACTAAATAACTAAATAACTAAATAACTAAATAACTAAAATAACTAAATAACTAAATAACTAAATAACTAAATAACTAAATAACTAAATAACTAAATAACTAAATAACTAAATAACTAAATAACTAAATAACTAAATAACTAAATAACTAAATAACTAAATAACTAAGATTACTAAATAACTAAATAACTAAATAACTAAATAACTAATTACACTAAATAACTAAATAACTAAATATCTAAATAATACTAAATAACTAAATAACTAATAATAACTAAATAACTAAATAACTAAATAACTAAATAACTAAATAACTAAATAACTAAATAACTAAATAACTAAATAACTAAATAAATAAATAACTAAATAACTAAATAACTAAATA
>CALUEK010000384.1:0-37415 GCA_944039245.1 Nebria salina | reverse complement strand
TAGTTTAGTTAGTTTAGTTAGTTTAGTTAGTTTAGTTAGTTTAGTTAGTTTAGTTAGTTTAGTTAGTTTAGTTAGTTTAGTTAGTTTAGTTAGTTTAGTTAGTTTAGTTAGTTTAGTTTAGTTTAGTTAGTTTAGTTAGTTTAGTTAGTTTAGTTAGTTTAGTTAGTTTAGTTAGTTTAGTTAGTTTAGTTAGTTTAGTTAGTTTAGTTAGTTTAGTTAGTTTAGTTAGTTTAGTTAGTTTAGTTAGTTTAGTTAGTTTAGTTAGTTTAGTTAGTTTAGTTAGTTTAGTTAGTTTAGTTAGTTTAGTTAGTTTAGTTAGTTTAGTTAGTTTAGTTAGTTTAGTTAGTTTAGTTAGTTTAGTTAGTTTAGTTAGTTTAGTTAGTTTAGTTAGTTTAGTTAGTTTAGTTAGTTTAGTTAGTTTAGTTAGTTTAGTTAGTTTAGTTAGTTTAGTTAGTTTAGTTAGTTTAGTTAGTTTAGTTAGTTTAGTTAGATTAGTTAGTTTAGTTAGTTTAGTTAGTTTAGTTAGTTTAGTTAGTTTAGTTAGTTTAGTTAGTTTAGTTAGTTTAGTTAGTTTAGTTAGTTTAGTTAGTTTAGTTAGTTTAGTTAGTTTAGTTAGTTTAGTTAGTTTAGTTAGTTTAGTTAGTTTAGTTAGTTTAGTTAGTTTAGTTAGTTTAGTTAGTTTAGTTAGTTTAGTTAGTTTAGTTAGTTTAGTTAGTTTAGTTAGTTTAGTTAGTTTAGTTAGTTTAGTTAGTTTAGTTAGTTTAGTTAGTTTAGTTAGTTTAGTTAGTTTAGTTAGTTTAGTTAGTTTAGTTAGTTTAGTTAGTTTAGTTAGTTTAGTTAGTTTAGTTAGTTTAGTTAGTTTAGTTAGTTTAGTTAGTTTAGTTAGTTTAGTTAGTTTAGTTAGTTTAGTTAGTTTAGTTAGTTTAGTTAGTTTAGTTAGTTTAGTTAGTTTAGTTAGTTTAGTTAGTTTAGTTAGTTTAGTTAGTTTAGTTAGTTTAGTTAGTTTAGTTAGTTTAGTTAGTTTAGTTAGTTTAGTTAGTTTAGTTAGTTTAGTTAGTTTAGTTAGTTTAGTTAGTTTAGTTAGTTTAGTTAGTTTAGTTAGTTTAGTTAGTTTAGTTAGTTTAGTTAGTTTAGTTAGTTTAGTTAGTTTAGTTAGTTTAGTTAGTTTAGTTAGTTTAGTTAGTTTAGTTAGTTTAGTTAGTTTAGTTAGTTTAGTTAGTTTAGTTAGTTTAGTTAGTTTAGTTAGTTTAGTTAGTTTAGTTAGTTTAGTTAGTTTAGTTAGTTTAGTTAGTTTAGTTAGTTTAGTTAGTTTAGTTAGTTTAGTTAGTTTAGTTAGTTTAGTTAGTTTAGTTAGTTTAGTTAGTTTAGTTAGTTTAGTTAGTTTAGTTAGTTTAGTTAGTTTAGTTAGTTTAGTTAGTTTAGTTAGTTTAGTTAGTTTAGTTAGTTTAGTTAGTTTAGTTAGTTTAGTTAGTTTAGTTAGTTTAGTTAGTTTAGTTAGTTTAGTTAGTTTAGTTAGTTTAGTTAGTTTAGTTAGTTTAGTTAGTTTAGTTAGTTTAGTTAGTTTAGTTAGTTTAGTTAGTTTAGTTAGTTTAGTTAGTTTAGTTAGTTTAGTTAGTTTAGTTAGTTTAGTTAGTTTAGTTAGTTTAGTTAGTTTAGTTAGTTTAGTTAGTTTAGTTAGTTTAGTTAGTTTAGTTAGTTTAGTTAGTTTAGTTAGTTTAGTTAGTTTAGTTAGTTTAGTTAGTTTAGTTAGTTTAGTTAGTTTAGTTAGTTTAGTTAGTTTAGTTAGTTTAGTTAGTTTAGTTAGTTTAGTTAGTTTAGTTAGTTTAGTTAGTTTAGTTAGTTTAGTTAGTTTAGTTAGTTTAGTTAGTTTAGTTAGTTTAGTTAGTTTAGTTAGTTTAGTTAGTTTAGTTAGTTTAGTTAGTTTAGTTAGTTTAGTTAGTTTAGTTAGTTTAGTTAGTTTAGTTAGTTTAGTTAGTTTAGTTAGTTTAGTTAGTTTAGTTAGTTTAGTTAGTTTAGTTAGTTTAGTTAGTTTAGTTAGTTTAGTTAGTTTAGTTAGTTTAGTTAGTTTAGTTAGTTTAGTTAGTTTAGTTAGTTTAGTTAGTTTAGTTAGTTTAGTTAGTTTAGTTAGTTTAGTTAGTTTAGTTAGTTTAGTTAGTTTAGTTAGTTTAGTTAGTTTAGTTAGTTTAGTTAGTTTAGTTAGTTTAGTTAGTTTAGTTAGTTTAGTTAGTTTAGTTAGTTTAGTTAGTTTAGTTAGTTTAGTTAGTTTAGTTAGTTTAGTTAGTTTAGTTAGTTTAGTTAGTTTAGTTAGTTTAGTTAGTTTAGTTAGTTTAGTTAGTTTAGTTAGTTTAGTTAGTTTAGTTAGTTTAGTTAGTTTAGTTAGTTTAGTTAGTTTAGTTAGTTTAGTTAGTTTAGTTAGTTTAGTTAGTTTAGTTAGTTTAGTTAGTTTAGTTAGTTTAGTTAGTTTAGTTAGTTTAGTTAGTTTAGTTAGTTTAGTTAGTTTAGTTAGTTTAGTTAGTTTAGTTAGTTTAGTTAGTTTAGTTAGTTTAGTTAGTTTAGTTAGTTTAGTTAGTTTAGTTAGTTTAGTTAGTTTAGTTAGTTTAGTTAGTTTAGTTAGTTTAGTTAGTTTAGTTAGTTTAGTTAGTTTAGTTAGTTTAGTTAGTTTAGTTAGTTTAGTTAGTTTAGTTAGTTTAGTTAGTTTAGTTAGTTTAGTTAGTTTAGTTAGTTTAGTTAGTTTAGTTAGTTTAGTTAGTTTAGTTAGTTTAGTTAGTTTAGTTAGTTTAGTTAGTTTAGTTAGTTTAGTTAGTTTAGTTAGTTTAGTTAGTTTAGTTAGTTTAGTTAGTTTAGTTAGTTTAGTTAGTTTAGTTAGTTTAGTTAGTTTAGTTAGTTTAGTTAGTTTAGTTAGTTTAGTTAGTTTAGTTAGTTTAGTTAGTTTAGTTAGTTTAGTTAGTTTAGTTAGTTTAGTTAGTTTAGTTAGTTTAGTTAGTTTAGTTAGTTTAGTTAGTTTAGTTAGTTTAGTTAGTTTAGTTAGTTTAGTTAGTTTAGTTAGTTTAGTTAGTTTAGTTAGTTTAGTTAGTTTAGTTAGTTTAGTTAGTTTAGTTAGTTTAGTTAGTTTAGTTAGTTTAGTTAGTTGAGTTAGTTTAGTTAGTTTAGTTAGTTTAGTTAGTTTAGTTAGTTTAGTTAGTTTAGTTAGTTTAGTTAGTTTAGTTAGTTTAGTTAGTTTAGTTAGTTTAGTTAGTTTAGTTAGTTTAGTTAGTTTAGTTAGTTTAGTTAGTTTAGTTAGTTTAGTTAGTTTAGTTAGTTTAGTTAGTTTAGTTAGTTTAGTTAGTTTAGTTAGTTTAGTTAGTTTAGTTAGTTTAGTTAGTTTAGTTAGTTTAGTTAGTTTAGTTAGTTTAGTTAGTTTAGTTAGTTTAGTTAGTTTAGTTAGTTTAGTTAGTTTAGTTAGTTTAGTTAGTTTAGTTAGTTTAGTTAGTTTAGTTAGTTTAGTTAGTTTAGTTAGTTTAGTTAGTTTAGTTAGTTTAGTTAGTTTAGTTAGTTTAGTTAGTTTAGTTAGTTTAGTTAGTTTAGTTAGTTTAGTTAGTTTAGTTAGTTTAGTTAGTTTAGTTAGTTTAGTTAGTTTAGTTAGTTTAGTTAGTTTAGTTAGTTTAGTTAGTTTAGTTAGTTTAGTTAGTTTAGTTAGTTTAGTTAGTTTAGTTAGTTTAGTTAGTTTAGTTAGTTTAGTTAGTTTAGTTAGTTTAGTTAGTTTAGTTAGTTTAGTTAGTTTAGTTAGTTGAGTTAGTTTAGTTAGTTTAGTTAGTTTAGTTAGTTTAGTTAGTTTAGTTAGTTTAGTTAGTTTAGTTAGTTTAGTTAGTTTAGTTAGTTTAGTTAGTTTAGTTAGTTTAGTTAGTTTAGTTAGTTTAGTTAGTTTAGTTAGTTTAGTTAGTTTAGTTAGTTTAGTTAGTTTAGTTAGTTTAGTTAGTTTAGTTAGTTTAGTTAGTTTAGTTAGTTTAGTTAGTTTAGTTAGTTTAGTTAGTTTAGTTAGTTTAGTTAGTTTAGTTAGTTTAGTTAGTTTAGTTAGTTTAGTTAGTTTAGTTAGTTTAGTTAGTTTAGTTAGTTTAGTTAGTTTAGTTAGTTTAGTTAGTTTAGTTAGTTTAGTTAGTTTAGTTAGTTTAGTTAGTTTAGTTAGTTTAGTTAGTTTAGTTAGTTTAGTTAGTTTAGTTAGTTTAGTTAGTTTAGTTAGTTTAGTTAGTTTAGTTAGTTTAGTTAGTTTAGTTAGTTTAGTTAGTTTAGTTAGTTTAGTTAGTTTAGTTAGTTTAGTTAGTTTAGTTAGTTTAGTTAGTTTAGTTAGTTTAGTTAGTTTAGTTAGTTTAGTTAGTTTAGTTAGTTTAGTTAGTTTAGTTAGTTTAGTTAGTTTAGTTAGTTTAGTTAGTTTAGTTAGTTTAGTTAGTTTAGTTAGTTTAGTTAGTTTAGTTAGTTTAGTTAGTTTAGTTAGTTTAGTTAGTTTAGTTAGTTTAGTTAGTTTAGTTAGTTTAGTTAGTTTAGTTAGTTTAGTTAGTTTAGTTAGTTTAGTTAGTTTAGTTAGTTTAGTTAGTTTAGTTAGTTTAGTTAGTTTAGTTAGTTTAGTTAGTTTAGTTAGTTTAGTTAGTTTAGTTAGTTTAGTTAGTTTAGTTAGTTTAGTTAGTTTAGTTAGTTTAGTTAGTTTAGTTAGTTTAGTTAGTTTAGTTAGTTTAGTTAGTTTAGTTAGTTTAGTTAGTTTAGTTAGTTTAGTTAGTTTAGTTAGTTTAGTTAGTTTAGTTAGTTTAGTTAGTTTAGTTAGTTTAGTTAGTTTAGTTAGTTTAGTTAGTTTAGTTAGTTTAGTTAGTTTAGTTAGTTTAGTTAGTTTAGTTAGTTTAGTTAGTTTAGTTAGTTTAGTTAGTTTAGTTAGTTTAGTTAGTTTAGTTAGTTTAGTTAGTTTAGTTAGTTTAGTTAGTTTAGTTAGTTTAGTTAGTTTAGTTAGTTTAGTTAGTTTAGTTAGTTTAGTTAGTTTAGTTAGTTTAGTTAGTTTAGTTAGTTTAGTTAGTTTAGTTAGTTTAGTTAGTTTAGTTAGTTTAGTTAGTTTAGTTAGTTTAGTTAGTTTAGTTAGTTTAGTTAGTTTAGTTAGTTTAGTTAGTTTAGTTAGTTTAGTTAGTTTAGTTAGTTTAGTTAGTTTAGTTAGTTTAGTTAGTTTAGTTAGTTTAGTTAGTTTAGTTAGTTTAGTTAGTTTAGTTAGTTTAGTTAGTTTAGTTAGTTTAGTTAGTTTAGTTAGTTTAGTTAGTTTAGTTAGTTTAGTTAGTTTAGTTAGTTTAGTTAGTTTAGTTAGTTTAGTTAGTTTAGTTAGTTTAGTTAGTTTAGTTAGTTTAGTTAGTTTAGTTAGTTTAGTTAGTTTAGTTAGTTTAGTTAGTTTAGTTAGTTTAGTTAGTTTAGTTAGTTTAGTTAGTTTAGTTAGTTTAGTTAGTTTAGTTAGTTTAGTTAGTTTAGTTAGTTTAGTTAGTTTAGTTAGTTTAGTTAGTTTAGTTAGTTTAGTTAGTTTAGTTAGTTTAGTTAGTTTAGTTAGTTTAGTTAGTTTAGTTAGTTTAGTTAGTTTAGTTAGTTTAGTTAGTTTAGTTAGTTTAGTTAGTTTAGTTAGTTTAGTTAGTTTAGTTAGTTTAGTTAGTTTAGTTAGTTTAGTTAGTTTAGTTAGTTTAGTTAGTTTAGTTAGTTTAGTTAGTTTAGTTAGTTTAGTTAGTTTAGTTAGTTTAGTTAGTTTAGTTAGTTTAGTTAGTTTAGTTAGTTTAGTTAGTTTAGTTAGTTTAGTTAGTTTAGTTAGTTTAGTTAGTTTAGTTAGTTTAGTTAGTTTAGTTAGTTTAGTTAGTTTAGTTAGTTTAGTTAGTTTAGTTAGTTTAGTTAGTTTAGTTAGTTTAGTTAGTTTAGTTAGTTTAGTTAGTTTAGTTAGTTTAGTTAGTTTAGTTAGTTTAGTTAGTTTAGTTAGTTTAGTTAGTTTAGTTAGTTTAGTTAGTTTAGTTAGTTTAGTTAGTTTAGTTAGTTTAGTTAGTTTAGTTAGTTTAGTTAGTTTAGTTAGTTTAGTTAGTTTAGTTAGTTTAGTTAGTTTAGTTAGTTTAGTTAGTTTAGTTAGTTTAGTTAGTTTAGTTAGTTTAGTTAGTTTAGTTAGTTTAGTTAGTTTAGTTAGTTTAGTTAGTTTAGTTAGTTTAGTTAGTTTAGTTAGTTTAGTTAGTTTAGTTAGTTTAGTTAGTTTAGTTAGTTTAGTTAGTTTAGTTAGTTTAGTTAGTTTAGTTAGTTTAGTTAGTTTAGTTAGTTTAGTTAGTTTAGTTAGTTTAGTTAGTTTAGTTAGTTTAGTTAGTTTAGTTAGTTTAGTTAGTTTAGTTAGTTTAGTTAGTTTAGTTAGTTTAGTTAGTTTAGTTAGTTTAGTTAGTTTAGTTAGTTTAGTTAGTTTAGTTAGTTTAGTTAGTTTAGTTAGTTTAGTTAGTTTAGTTAGTTTAGTTAGTTTAGTTAGTTTAGTTAGTTTAGTTAGTTTAGTTAGTTTAGTTAGTTTAGTTAGTTTAGTTAGTTTAGTTAGTTTAGTTAGTTTAGTTAGTTTAGTTAGTTTAGTTAGTTTAGTTAGTTTAGTTAGTTTAGTTAGTTTAGTTAGTTTAGTTAGTTTAGTTAGTTTAGTTAGTTTAGTTAGTTTAGTTAGTTTAGTTAGTTTAGTTAGTTTAGTTAGTTTAGTTAGTTTAGTTAGTTTAGTTAGTTTAGTTAGTTTAGTTAGTTTAGTTAGTTTAGTTAGTTTAGTTAGTTTAGTTAGTTTAGTTAGTTTAGTTAGTTTAGTTAGTTTAGTTAGTTTAGTTAGTTTAGTTAGTTTAGTTAGTTTAGTTAGTTTAGTTAGTTTAGTTAGTTTAGTTAGTTTAGTTAGTTTAGTTAGTTTAGTTAGTTTAGTTAGTTTAGTTAGTTTAGTTAGTTTAGTTAGTTTAGTTAGTTTAGTTAGTTTAGTTAGTTTAGTTAGTTTAGTTAGTTTAGTTAGTTTAGTTAGTTTAGTTAGTTTAGTTAGTTTAGTTAGTTTAGTTAGTTTAGTTAGTTTAGTTAGTTTAGTTAGTTTAGTTAGTTTAGTTAGTTTAGTTAGTTTAGTTAGTTTAGTTAGTTTAGTTAGTTTAGTTAGTTTAGTTAGTTTAGTTAGTTTAGTTAGTTTAGTTAGTTTAGTTAGTTTAGTTAGTTTAGTTAGTTTAGTTAGTTTAGTTAGTTTAGTTAGTTTAGTTAGTTTAGTTAGTTTAGTTAGTTTAGTTAGTTTAGTTAGTTTAGTTAGTTTAGTTAGTTTAGTTAGTTTAGTTAGTTTAGTTAGTTTAGTTAGTTTAGTTAGTTTAGTTAGTTTAGTTAGTTTAGTTAGTTTAGTTAGTTTAGTTAGTTTAGTTAGTTTAGTTAGTTTAGTTAGTTTAGTTAGTTTAGTTAGTTTAGTTAGTTTAGTTAGTTTAGTTAGTTTAGTTAGTTTAGTTAGTTTAGTTAGTTTAGTTAGTTTAGTTAGTTTAGTTAGTTTAGTTAGTTTAGTTAGTTTAGTTAGTTTAGTTAGTTTAGTTAGTTTAGTTAGTTTAGTTAGTTTAGTTAGTTTAGTTAGTTTAGTTAGTTTAGTTAGTTTAGTTAGTTTAGTTAGTTTAGTTAGTTTAGTTAGTTTAGTTAGTTTAGTTAGTTTAGTTAGTTTAGTTAGTTTAGTTAGTTTAGTTAGTTTAGTTAGTTTAGTTAGTTTAGTTAGTTTAGTTAGTTTAGTTAGTTTAGTTAGTTTAGTTAGTTTAGTTAGTTTAGTTAGTTTAGTTAGTTTAGTTAGTTTAGTTAGTTTAGTTAGTTTAGTTAGTTTAGTTAGTTTAGTTAGTTTAGTTAGTTTAGTTAGTTTAGTTAGTTTAGTTAGTTTAGTTAGTTTAGTTAGTTTAGTTAGTTTAGTTAGTTTAGTTAGTTTAGTTAGTTTAGTTAGTTTAGTTAGTTTAGTTAGTTTAGTTAGTTTAGTTAGTTTAGTTAGTTTAGTTAGTTTAGTTAGTTTAGTTAGTTTAGTTAGTTTAGTTAGTTTAGTTAGTTTAGTTAGTTTAGTTAGTTTAGTTAGTTTAGTTAGTTTAGTTAGTTTAGTTAGTTTAGTTAGTTTAGTTAGTTTAGTTAGTTTAGTTAGTTTAGTTAGTTTAGTTAGTTTAGTTAGTTTAGTTAGTTTAGTTAGTTTAGTTAGTTTAGTTAGTTTAGTTAGTTTAGTTAGTTTAGTTAGTTTAGTTAGTTTAGTTAGTTTAGTTAGTTTAGTTACTTTAGTTAGTTTAGTTAGTTTAGTTAGTTTAGTTAGTTTAGTTAGTTTAGTTAGTTTAGTTAGTTTAGTTAGTTTAGTTAGTTTAGTTAGTTTAGTTAGTTTAGTTAGTTTAGTTAGTTTAGTTAGTTTAGTTAGTTTAGTTAGTTTAGTTAGTTTAGTTAGTTTAGTTAGTTTAGTTAGTTTAGTTAGTTTAGTTAGTTTAGTTAGTTTAGTTAGTTTAGTTAGTTTAGTTAGTTTAGTTAGTTTAGTTAGTTTAGTTAGTTTAGTTAGTTTAGTTAGTTTAGTTAGTTTAGTTAGTTTAGTTAGTTTAGTTAGTTTAGTTAGTTTAGTTAGTTTAGTTAGTTTAGTTAGTTTAGTTAGTTTAGTTAGTTTAGTTAGTTTAGTTAGTTTAGTTAGTTTAGTTAGTTTAGTTAGTTTAGTTAGTTTAGTTAGTTTAGTTAGTTTAGTTAGTTTAGTTAGTTTAGTTAGTTTAGTTAGTTTAGTTAGTTTAGTTAGTTTAGTTAGTTTAGTTAGTTTAGTTAGTTTAGTTAGTTTAGTTAGTTTAGTTAGTTTAGTTAGTTTAGTTAGTTTAGTTAGTTTAGTTAGTTTAGTTAGTTTAGTTAGTTTAGTTAGTTTAGTTAGTTTAGTTAGTTTAGTTAGTTTAGTTAGTTTAGTTAGTTTAGTTAGTTTAGTTAGTTTAGTTAGTTTAGTTAGTTTAGTTAGTTTAGTTAGTTTAGTTAGTTTAGTTAGTTTAGTTAGTTTAGTTAGTTTAGTTAGTTTAGTTAGTTTAGTTAGTTTAGTTAGTTTAGTTAGTTTAGTTAGTTTAGTTAGTTTAGTTAGTTTAGTTAGTTTAGTTAGTTTAGTTAGTTTAGTTAGTTTAGTTAGTTTAGTTAGTTTAGTTAGTTTAGTTAGTTTAGTTAGTTTAGTTAGTTTAGTTAGTTTAGTTAGTTTAGTTAGTTTAGTTAGTTTAGTTAGTTTAGTTAGTTTAGTTAGTTTAGTTAGTTTAGTTAGTTTAGTTAGTTTAGTTAGTTTAGTTAGTTTAGTTAGTTTAGTTAGTTTAGTTAGTTTAGTTAGTTTAGTTAGTTTAGTTAGTTTAGTTAGTTTAGTTAGTTTAGTTAGTTTAGTTAGTTTAGTTAGTTTAGTTAGTTTAGTTAGTTTAGTTAGTTTAGTTAGTTTAGTTAGTTTAGTTAGTTTAGTTAGTTTAGTTAGTTTAGTTAGTTTAGTTAGTTTAGTTAGTTTAGTTAGTTTAGTTAGTTTAGTTAGTTTAGTTAGTTTAGTTAGTTTAGTTAGTTTAGTTAGTTTAGTTAGTTTAGTTAGTTTAGTTAGTTTAGTTAGTTTAGTTAGTTTAGTTAGTTTAGTTAGTTTAGTTAGTTTAGTTAGTTTAGTTAGTTTAGTTAGTTTAGTTAGTTTAGTTAGTTTAGTTAGTTTAGTTAGTTTAGTTAGTTTAGTTAGTTTAGTTAGTTTAGTTAGTTTAGTTAGTTTAGTTAGTTTAGTTAGTTTAGTTAGTTTAGTTAGTTTAGTTAGTTTAGTTAGTTTAGTTAGTTTAGTTAGTTTAGTTAGTTTAGTTAGTTTAGTTAGTTTAGTTAGTTTAGTTAGTTTAGTTAGTTTAGTTAGTTTAGTTAGTTTAGTTAGTTTAGTTAGTTTAGTTAGTTTAGTTAGTTTAGTTAGTTTAGTTAGTTTAGTTAGTTTAGTTAGTTTAGTTAGTTTAGTTAGTTTAGTTAGTTTAGTTAGTTTAGTTAGTTTAGTTAGTTTAGTTAGTTTAGTTAGTTTAGTTAGTTTAGTTAGTTCAGTTAGTTTAGTTAGTTTAGTTAGTTTAGTTAGTTTAGTTAGTTTAGTTAGTTTAGTTAGTTTAGTTAGTTTAGTTAGTTTAGTTAGTTTAGTTAGTTTAGTTAGTTTAGTTAGTTTAGTTAGTTTAGTTAGTTTAGTTAGTTTAGTTAGTTTAGTTAGTTTAGTTAGTTTAGTTAGTTTAGTTAGTTTAGTTAGTTTAGTTAGTTTAGTTAGTTTAGTTAGTTTAGTTAGTTTAGTTAGTTTAGTTAGTTTAGTTAGTTTAGTTAGTTTAGTTAGTTTAGTTAGTTTAGTTAGTTTAGTTAGTTTAGTTAGTTTAGTTAGTTTAGTTAGTTTAGTTAGTTTAGTTAGTTTAGTTAGTTTAGTTAGTTTAGTTAGTTTAGTTAGTTTAGTTAGTTTAGTTAGTTTAGTTAGTTTAGTTAGTTTAGTTAGTTTAGTTAGTTTAGTTAGTTTAGTTAGTTTCGTTAGTTTAGTTAGTTTAGTTAGTTTAGTTAGTTTAGTTAGTTTAGTTAGTTTAGTTAGTTTAGTTAGTTTAGTTAGTTTAGTTAGTTTAGTTAGTTTAGTTAGTTTAGTTAGTTTAGTTAGTTTAGTTAGTTTAGTTAGTTTAGTTAGTTTAGTTAGTTTAGTTAGTTTAGTTAGTTTAGTTAGTTTAGTTAGTTTAGTTAGTTTAGTTAGTTTAGTTAGTTTAGTTAGTTTAGTTAGTTTAGTTAGTTTAGTTAGTTTAGTTAGTTTAGTTAGTTTAGTTAGTTTAGTTAGTTTAGTTAGTTTAGTTAGTTTAGTTAGTTTAGTTAGTTTAGTTAGTTTAGTTAGTTTAGTTAGTTTAGTTAGTTTAGTTAGTTTAGTTAGTTTAGTTAGTTTAGTTAGTTTAGTTAGTTTAGTTAGTTTAGTTAGTTTAGTTAGTTTAGTTAGTTTAGTTAGTTTAGTTAGTTTAGTTAGTTTAGTTAGTTTAGTTAGTTTAGTTAGTTTAGTTAGTTTAGTTAGTTTAGTTAGTTTAGTTAGTTTAGTTAGTTTAGTTAGTTTAGTTAGTTTAGTTAGTTTAGTTAGTTTAGTTAGTTTAGTTAGTTTAGTTAGTTTAGTTAGTTTAGTTAGTTTAGTTAGTTTAGTTAGTTTAGTTAGTTTAGTTAGTTTAGTTAGTTTAGTTAGTTTAGTTAGTTTAGTTAGTTTAGTTAGTTTAGTTAGTTTAGTTAGTTTAGTTAGTTTAGTTAGTTTAGTTAGTTTAGTTAGTTTAGTTAGTTTAGTTAGTTTAGTTAGTTTAGTTAGTTTAGTTAGTTTAGTTAGTTTAGTTAGTTTAGTTAGTTTAGTTAGTTTAGTTAGTTTAGTTAGTTTAGTTAGTTTAGTTAGTTTAGTTAGTTTAGTTAGTTTAGTTAGTTTAGTTAGTTTAGTTAGTTTAGTTAGTTTAGTTAGTTTAGTTAGTTTAGTTAGTTTAGTTAGTTTAGTTAGTTTAGTTAGTTTAGTTAGTTTAGTTAGTTTAGTTAGTTTAGTTAGTTTAGTTAGTTTAGTTAGTTTAGTTAGTTTAGTTAGTTTAGTTAGTTTAGTTAGTTTAGTTAGTTTAGTTAGTTTAGTTAGTTTAGTTAGTTTAGTTAGTTTAGTTAGTTTAGTTAGTTTAGTTAGTTTAGTTAGTTTAGTTAGTTTAGTTAGTTTAGTTAGTTTAGTTAGTTTAGTTAGTTTAGTTAGTTTAGTTAGTTTAGTTAGTTTAGTTAGTTTCGTTAGTTTAGTTAGTTTAGTTAGTTTAGTTAGTTTAGTTAGTTTAGTTAGTTTAGTTAGTTTAGTTAGTTTAGTTAGTTTAGTTAGTTTAGTTAGTTTAGTTAGTTTAGTTAGTTTAGTTAGTTTAGTTAGTTTAGTTAGTTTAGTTAGTTTAGTTAGTTTAGTTAGTTTAGTTAGTTTAGTTAGTTTAGTTAGTTTAGTTAGTTTAGTTAGTTTAGTTAGTTTAGTTAGTTTAGTTAGTTTAGTTAGTTTAGTTAGTTTAGTTAGTTTAGTTAGTTTAGTTAGTTTAGTTAGTTTAGTTAGTTTAGTTAGTTTAGTTAGTTTAGTTAGTTTAGTTAGTTTAGTTAGTTTAGTTAGTTTAGTTAGTTTAGTTAGTTTAGTTAGTTTAGTTAGTTTAGTTAGTTTAGTTAGTTTAGTTAGTTTAGTTAGTTTAGTTAGTTTAGTTAGTTTAGTTAGTTTAGTTAGTTTAGTTAGTTTAGTTAGTTTAGTTAGTTTAGTTAGTTTAGTTAGTTTAGTTAGTTTAGTTAGTTTAGTTAGTTTAGTTAGTTTAGTTAGTTTAGTTAGTTTAGTTAGTTTAGTTAGTTTAGTTAGTTTAGTTAGTTTAGTTAGTTTAGTTAGTTTAGTTAGTTTAGTTAGTTTAGTTAGTTTAGTTAGTTTAGTTAGTTTAGTTAGTTTAGTTAGTTTAGTTAGTTTAGTTAGTTTAGTTAGTTTAGTTAGTTTAGTTAGTTTAGTTAGTTTAGTTAGTTTAGTTAGTTTAGTTAGTTTAGTTAGTTTAGTTAGTTTAGTTAGTTTAGTTAGTTTAGTTAGTTTAGTTAGTTTAGTTAGTTTAGTTAGTTTAGTTAGTTTAGTTAGTTTAGTTAGTTTAGTTAGTTTAGTTAGTTTAGTTAGTTTAGTTAGTTTAGTTAGTTTAGTTAGTTTAGTTAGTTTAGTTAGTTTAGTTAGTTTAGTTAGTTTAGTTAGTTTAGTTAGTTTAGTTAGTTTAGTTAGTTTAGCTAGTTTAGTTAGTTTAGTTAGTTTAGTTAGTTTAGTTAGTTTAGTTAGTTTAGTTAGTTTAGTTAGTTTAGTTAGTTTAGTTAGTTTAGTTAGTTTAGTTAGTTTAGTTAGTTTAGTTAGTTTAGTTAGTTTAGTTAGTTTAGTTAGTTTAGTTAGTTTAGTTAGTTTAGTTAGTTTAGTTAGTTTAGTTAGTTTAGTTAGTTTAGTTAGTTTAGTTAGTTTAGTTAGTTTAGTTAGTTTAGTTAGTTTAGTTAGTTTAGTTAGTTTAGTTAGTTTAGTTAGTTTAGTTAGTTTAGTTAGTTTAGTTAGTTTAGTTAGTTTAGTTAGTTTAGTTAGTTTAGTTAGTTTAGTTAGTTTAGTTAGTTTAGTTAGTTTAGTTAGTTTAGTTAGTTTAGTTAGTTTAGTTAGTTTAGTTAGTTTAGTTAGTTTAGTTAGTTTAGTTAGTTTAGTTAGTTTAGTTAGTTTAGTTAGTTTAGTTAGTTTAGTTAGTTTAGTTAGTTTAGTTAGTTTAGTTAGTTTAGTTAGTTTAGTTAGTTTAGTTAGTTTAGTTAGTTTAGTTAGTTTAGTTAGTTTAGTTAGTTTAGTTAGTTTAGTTAGTTTAGTTAGTTTAGTTAGTTTAGTTAGTTTAGTTAGTTTAGTTAGTTTAGTTAGTTTAGTTAGTTTAGTTAGTTTAGTTAGTTTAGTTAGTTTAGTTAGTTTAGTTAGTTTAGTTAGTTTAGTTAGTTTAGTTAGTTTAGTTAGTTTAGTTAGTTTAGTTAGTTTAGTTAGTTTAGTTAGTTTAGTTAGTTTAGTTAGTTTAGTTAGTTTAGTTAGTTTAGTTAGTTTAGTTAGTTTAGTTAGTTTAGTTAGTTTAGTTAGTTTAGTTAGTTTAGTTAGTTTAGTTAGTTTAGTTAGTTTAGTTAGTTTAGTTAGTTTAGTTAGTTTAGTTAGTTTAGTTAGTTTAGTTAGTTTAGTTAGTTTAGTTAGTTTAGTTAGTTTAGTTAGTTTAGTTAGTTTAGTTAGTTTAGTTAGTTTAGTTAGTTTAGTTAGTTTAGTTAGTTTAGTTAGTTTAGTTAGTTTAGTTAGTTTAGTTAGTTTAGTTAGTTTAGTTAGTTTAGTTAGTTTAGTTAGTTTAGTTAGTTTAGTTAGTTTAGTTAGTTTAGTTAGTTTAGTTAGTTTAGTTAGTTTAGTTAGTTTAGTTAGTTTAGTTAGTTTAGTTAGTTTAGTTAGTTTAGTTAGTTTAGTTAGTTTAGTTAGTTTAGTTAGTTTAGTTAGTTTAGTTAGTTTAGTTAGTTTAGTTAGTTTAGTTAGTTTAGTTAGTTTAGTTAGTTTAGTTAGTTTAGTTAGTTTAGTTAGTTTAGTTAGTTTAGTTAGTTTAGTTAGTTTAGTTAGTTTAGTTAGTTTAGTTAGTTTAGTTAGTTTAGTTAGTTTAGTTAGTTTAGTTAGTTTAGTTAGTTTAGTTAGTTTAGTTAGTTTAGTTAGTTTAGTTAGTTTAGTTAGTTTAGTTAGTTTAGTTAGTTTAGTTAGTTTAGTTAGTTTAGTTAGTTTAGTTAGTTTAGTTAGTTTAGTTAGTTTAGTTAGTTTAGTTAGTTTAGTTAGTTTAGTTAGTTTAGTTAGTTTAGTTAGTTTAGTTAGTTTAGTTAGTTTAGTTAGTTTAGTTAGTTTAGTTAGTTTAGTTAGTTTAGTTAGTTTAGTTAGTTTAGTTAGTTTAGTTAGTTTAGTTAGTTTAGTTAGTTTAGTTAGTTTAGTTAGTTTAGTTAGTTTAGTTAGTTTAGTTAGTTTAGTTAGTTTAGTTAGTTTAGTTAGTTTAGTTAGTTTAGTTAGTTTAGTTAGTTTAGTTAGTTTAGTTAGTTTAGTTAGTTTAGTTAGTTTAGTTAGTTTAGTTAGTTTAGTTAGTTTAGTTAGTTTAGTTAGTTTAGTTAGTTTAGTTAGTTTAGTTAGTTTAGTTAGTTTAGTTAGTTTAGTTAGTTTAGTTAGTTTAGTTAGTTTAGTTAGTTTAGTTAGTTTAGTTAGTTTAGTTAGTTTAGTTAGTTTAGTTAGTTTAGTTAGTTTAGTTAGTTTAGTTAGTTTAGTTAGTTTAGTTAGTTTAGTTAGTTTAGTTAGTTTAGTTAGTTTAGTTAGTTTAGTTAGTTTAGTTAGTTTAGTTAGTTTAGTTAGTTTAGTTAGTTTAGTTAGTTTAGTTAGTTTAGTTAGTTTAGTTAGTTTAGTTAGTTTAGTTAGTTTAGTTAGTTTAGTTAGTTTAGTTAGTTTAGTTAGTTTAGTTAGTTTAGTTAGTTTAGTTAGTTTAGTTAGTTTAGTTAGTTTAGTTAGTTTAGTTAGTTTAGTTAGTTTAGTTAGTTTAGTTAGTTTAGTTAGTTTAGTTAGTTTAGTTAGTTTAGTTAGTTTAGTTAGTTTAGTTAGTTTAGTTAGTTTAGTTAGTTTAGTTAGTTTAGTTAGTTTAGTTAGTTTAGTTAGTTTAGTTAGTTTAGTTAGTTTAGTTAGTTTAGTTAGTTTAGTTAGTTTAGTTAGTTTCGTTAGTTTAGTTAGTTTAGTTAGTTTAGTTAGTTTAGTTAGTTTAGTTAGTTTAGTTAGTTTAGTTAGTTTAGTTAGTTTAGTTAGTTTAGTTAGTTTAGTTAGTTTAGTTAGTTTAGTTAGTTTAGTTAGTTTAGTTAGTTTAGTTAGTTTAGTTAGTTTAGTTAGTTTAGTTAGTTTAGTTAGTTTAGTTAGTTTAGTTAGTTTAGTTAGTTTAGTTAGTTTAGTTAGTTTAGTTAGTTTAGTTAGTTTAGTTAGTTTAGTTAGTTTAGTTAGTTTAGTTAGTTTAGTTAGTTTAGTTAGTTTAGTTAGTTTAGTTAGTTTAGTTAGTTTAGTTAGTTTAGTTAGTTTAGTTAGTTTAGTTAGTTTAGTTAGTTTAGTTAGTTTAGTTAGTTTAGTTAGTTTAGTTAGTTTAGTTAGTTTAGTTAGTTTAGTTAGTTTAGTTAGTTTAGTTAGTTTAGTTAGTTTAGTTAGTTTAGTTAGTTTAGTTAGTTTAGTTAGTTTAGTTAGTTTAGTTAGTTTAGTTAGTTTAGTTAGTTTAGTTAGTTTAGTTAGTTTAGTTAGTTTAGTTAGTTTAGTTAGTTTAGTTAGTTTAGTTAGTTTAGTTAGTTTAGTTAGTTTAGTTAGTTTAGTTAGTTTAGTTAGTTTAGTTAGTTTAGTTAGTTTAGTTAGTTTAGTTAGTTTAGTTAGTTTAGTTAGTTTAGTTAGTTTAGTTAGTTTAGTTAGTTTAGTTAGTTTAGTTAGTTTAGTTAGTTTAGTTAGTTTAGTTAGTTTAGTTAGTTTAGTTAGTTTAGTTAGTTTAGTTAGTTTAGTTAGTTTAGTTAGTTTAGTTAGTTTAGTTAGTTTAGTTAGTTTAGTTAGTTTAGTTAGTTTAGTTAGTTTAGTTAGTTTAGTTAGTTTAGTTAGTTTAGTTAGTTTAGTTAGTTTAGTTAGTTTAGTTAGTTTAGTTAGTTTAGTTAGTTTAGTTAGTTTAGTTAGTTTAGTTAGTTTAGTTAGTTTAGTTAGTTTAGTTAGTTTAGTTAGTTTAGTTAGTTTAGTTAGTTTAGTTAGTTTAGTTAGTTTAGTTAGTTTAGTTAGTTTAGTTAGTTTAGTTAGTTTAGTTAGTTTAGTTAGTTTAGTTAGTTTAGTTAGTTTAGTTAGTTTAGTTAGTTTAGTTAGTTTAGTTAGTTTAGTTAGTTTAGTTAGTTTAGTTAGTTTAGTTAGTTTAGTTAGTTTAGTTAGTTTAGTTAGTTTAGTTAGTTTAGTTAGTTTAGTTAGTTTAGTTAGTTTAGTTAGTTTAGTTAGTTTAGTTAGTTTAGTTAGTTTAGTTAGTTTAGTTAGTTTAGTTAGTTTAGTTAGTTTAGTTAGTTTAGTTAGTTTAGTTAGTTTAGTTAGTTTAGTTAGTTTAGTTAGTTTAGTTAGTTTAGTTAGTTTAGTTAGTTTAGTTAGTTTAGTTAGTTTAGTTAGTTTAGTTAGTTTAGTTAGTTTAGTTAGTTTAGTTAGTTTAGTTAGTTTAGTTCATTTAGTTAGTTTAGTTAGTTTAGTTAGTTTAGTTAGTTTAGTTAGTTTAGTTAGTTTAGTTAGTTTAGTTAGTTTAGTTAGTTTAGTTAGTTTAGTTAGTTTAGTTAGTTTAGTTAGTTTAGTTAGTTTAGTTAGTTTAGTTAGTTTAGTTAGTTTAGTTAGTTTAGTTAGTTTAGTTAGTTTAGTTAGTTTAGTTAGTTTAGTTAGTTTAGTTAGTTTAGTTAGTTTAGTTAGTTTAGTTAGTTTAGTTAGTTTAGTTAGTTTAGTTAGTTTAGTTAGTTTAGTTAGTTTAGTTAGTTTAGTTAGTTTAGTTAGTTTAGTTAGTTTAGTTAGTTTAGTTAGTTTAGTTAGTTTAGTTAGTTTAGTTAGTTTAGTTAGTTTAGTTAGTTTAGTTAGTTTAGTTAGTTTAGTTAGTTTAGTTAGTTTAGTTAGTTTAGTTAGTTTAGTTAGTTTAGTTAGTTTAGTTAGTTTAGTTAGTTTAGTTAGTTTAGTTAGTTTAGTTAGTTTAGTTAGTTTAGTTAGTTTAGTTAGTTTAGTTAGTTTAGTTAGTTTAGTTAGTTTAGTTAGTTTAGTTAGTTTAGTTAGTTTAGTTAGTTTAGTTAGTTTAGTTAGTTTAGTTAGTTTAGTTAGTTTAGTTAGTTTAGTTAGTTTAGTTAGTTTAGTTAGTTTAGTTAGTTTAGTTAGTTTAGTTAGTTTAGTTAGTTTAGTTAGTTTAGTTAGTTTAGTTAGTTTAGTTAGTTTAGTTAGTTTAGTTAGTTTAGTTAGTTTAGTTAGTTTAGTTAGTTTAGTTAGTTTAGTTAGTTTAGTTAGTTTAGTTAGTTTAGTTAGTTTAGTTAGTTTAGTTAGTTTAGTTAGTTTAGTTAGTTTAGTTAGTTTAGTTAGTTTAGTTAGTTTAGTTAGTTTAGTTAGTTTAGTTAGTTTAGTTAGTTTAGTTAGTTTAGTTAGTTTAGTTAGTTTAGTTAGTTTAGTTAGTTTAGTTAGTTTAGTTAGTTTAGTTAGTTTAGTTAGTTTAGTTAGTTTAGTTAGTTTAGTTAGTTTAGTTAGTTTAGTTAGTTTAGTTAGTTTAGTTAGTTTAGTTAGTTTAGTTAGTTTAGTTAGTTTAGTTAGTTTAGTTAGTTTAGTTAGTTTAGTTAGTTTAGTTAGTTTAGTTAGTTTAGTTAGTTTAGTTAGTTTAGTTAGTTTAGTTAGTTTAGTTAGTTTAGTTAGTTTAGTTAGTTTAGTTAGTTTAGTTAGTTTAGTTAGTTTAGTTAGTTTAGTTAGTTTAGTTAGTTTAGTTAGTTTAGTTAGTTTAGTTAGTTTAGTTAGTTTAGTTAGTTTAGTTAGTTTAGTTAGTTTAGTTAGTTTAGTTAGTTTAGTTAGTTTAGTTAGTTTAGTTAGTTTAGTTAGTTTAGTTAGTTTAGTTAGTTTAGTTAGTTTAGTTAGTTTAGTTAGTTTAGTTAGTTTAGTTAGTTTAGTTAGTTTAGTTAGTTTAGTTAGTTTAGTTAGTTTAGTTAGTTTAGTTAGTTTAGTTAGTTTAGTTAGTTTAGTTAGTTTAGTTAGTTTAGTTAGTTTAGTTAGTTTAGTTAGTTTAGTTAGTTTAGTTAGTTTAGTTAGTTTAGTTAGTTTAGTTAGTTTAGTTAGTTTAGTTAGTTTAGTTAGTTTAGTTAGTTTAGTTAGTTTAGTTAGTTTAGTTAGTTTAGTTAGTTTAGTTAGTTTAGTTAGTTTAGTTAGTTTAGTTAGTTTAGTTAGTTTAGTTAGTTTAGTTAGTTTAGTTAGTTTAGTTAGTTTAGTTAGTTTAGTTAGTTTAGTTAGTTTAGTTAGTTTAGTTAGTTTAGTTAGTTTAGTTAGTTTAGTTAGTTTAGTTAGTTTAGTTAGTTTAGTTAGTTTAGTTAGTTTAGTTAGTTTAGTTAGTTTAGTTAGTTTAGTTAGTTTAGTTAGTTTAGTTAGTTTAGTTAGTTTAGTTAGTTTAGTTAGTTTAGTTAGTTTAGTTAGTTTAGTTAGTTTAGTTAGTTTAGTTAGTTTAGTTAGTTTAGTTAGTTTAGTTAGTTTAGTTAGTTTAGTTAGTTTAGTTAGTTTAGTTAGTTTAGTTAGTTTAGTTAGTTTAGTTAGTTTAGTTAGTTTAGTTAGTTTAGTTAGTTTAGTTAGTTTAGTTAGTTTAGTTAGTTTAGTTAGTTTAGTTAGTTTAGTTAGTTTAGTTAGTTTAGTTAGTTTAGTTAGTTTAGTTAGTTTCGTTAGTTTAGTTAGTTTAGTTAGTTTAGTTAGTTTAGTTAGTTTAGTTAGTTTAGTTAGTTTAGTTAGTTTAGTTAGTTTAGTTAGTTTAGTTAGTTTAGTTAGTTTAGTTAGTTTAGTTAGTTTAGTTAGTTTAGTTAGTTTAGTTAGTTTAGTTAGTTTAGTTAGTTTAGTTAGTTTAGTTAGTTTAGTTAGTTTAGTTAGTTTAGTTAGTTTAGTTAGTTTAGTTAGTTTAGTTAGTTTAGTTAGTTTAGTTAGTTTAGTTAGTTTAGTTAGTTTAGTTAGTTTAGTTAGTTTAGTTAGTTTAGTTAGTTTAGTTAGTTTAGTTAGTTTAGTTAGTTTAGTTAGTTTAGTTAGTTTAGTTAGTTTAGTTAGTTTAGTTAGTTTAGTTAGTTTAGTTAGTTTAGTTAGTTTAGTTAGTTTAGTTAGTTTAGTTAGTTTAGTTAGTTTAGTTAGTTTAGTTAGTTTAGTTAGTTTAGTTAGTTTAGTTAGTTTAGTTAGTTTAGTTAGTTTAGTTAGTTTAGTTAGTTTAGTTAGTTTAGTTAGTTTAGTTAGTTTAGTTAGTTTAGTTAGTTTAGTTAGTTTAGTTAGTTTAGTTAGTTTAGTTAGTTTAGTTAGTTTAGTTAGTTTAGTTAGTTTAGTTAGTTTAGTTAGTTTAGTTAGTTTAGTTAGTTTAGTTAGTTTAGTTAGTTTAGTTAGTTTAGTTAGTTTAGTTAGTTTAGTTAGTTTAGTTAGTTTAGTTAGTTTAGTTAGTTTAGTTAGTTTAGTTAGTTTAGTTAGTTTAGTTAGTTTAGTTAGTTTAGTTAGTTTAGTTAGTTTAGTTAGTTTAGTTAGTTTAGTTAGTTTAGTTAGTTTAGTTAGTTTAGTTAGTTTAGTTAGTTTAGTTAGTTTAGTTAGTTTAGTTAGTTTAGTTAGTTTAGTTAGTTTAGTTAGTTTAGTTAGTTTAGTTAGTTTAGTTAGTTTAGTTAGTTTAGTTAGTTTAGTTAGTTTAGTTAGTTTAGTTAGTTTAGTTAGTTTAGTTAGTTTAGTTAGTTTAGTTAGTTTAGTTAGTTTAGTTAGTTTAGTTAGTTTAGTTAGTTTAGTTAGTTTAGTTAGTTTAGTTAGTTTAGTTAGTTTAGTTAGTTTAGTTAGTTTAGTTAGTTTAGTTAGTTTAGTTAGTTTAGTTAGTTTAGTTAGTTTAGTTAGTTTAGTTAGTTTAGTTAGTTTAGTTAGTTTAGTTAGTTTAGTTAGTTTAGTTAGTTTAGTTAGTTTAGTTAGTTTAGTTAGTTTAGTTAGTTTAGTTAGTTTAGTTAGTTTAGTTAGTTTAGTTAGTTTAGTTAGTTTAGTTAGTTTAGTTAGTTTAGTTAGTTTAGTTAGTTTAGTTAGTTTAGTTAGTTTAGTTAGTTTAGTTAGTTTAGTTAGTTTAGTTAGTTTAGTTAGTTTAGTTAGTTTAGTTAGTTTAGTTAGTTTAGTTAGTTTAGTTAGTTTAGTTAGTTTAGTTAGTTTAGTTAGTTTAGTTAGTTTAGTTAGTTTAGTTAGTTTAGTTAGTTTAGTTAGTTTAGTTAGTTTAGTTAGTTTAGTTAGTTTAGTTAGTTTAGTTAGTTTAGTTAGTTTAGTTAGTTTAGTTAGTTTAGTTAGTTTAGTTAGTTTAGTTAGTTTAGTTAGTTTAGTTAGTTTAGTTAGTTTAGTTAGTTTAGTTAGTTTAGTTAGTTTAGTTAGTTTAGTTAGTTTAGTTAGTTTAGTTAGTTTAGTTAGTTTAGTTAGTTTAGTTAGTTTAGTTAGTTTAGTTAGTTTAGTTAGTTTAGTTAGTTTAGTTAGTTTAGTTAGTTTAGTTAGTTTAGTTAGTTTAGTTAGTTTAGTTAGTTTAGTTAGTTTAGTTAGTTTAGTTAGTTTAGTTAGTTTAGTTAGTTTAGTTAGTTTAGTTAGTTTAGTTAGTTTAGTTAGTTTAGTTAGTTTAGTTAGTTTAGTTAGTTTAGTTAGTTTAGTTAGTTTAGTTAGTTTAGTTAGTTTAGTTAGTTTAGTTAGTTTAGTTAGTTTAGTTAGTTTAGTTAGTTTAGTTAGTTTAGTTAGTTTAGTTAGTTTAGTTAGTTTAGTTAGTTTAGTTAGTTTAGTTAGTTTAGTTAGTTTAGTTAGTTTAGTTAGTTTAGTTAGTTTAGTTAGTTTAGTTAGTTTAGTTAGTTTAGTTAGTTTAGTTAGTTTAGTTAGTTTAGTTAGTTTAGTTAGTTTAGTTAGTTTAGTTAGTTTAGTTAGTTTAGTTAGTTTAGTTAGTTTAGTTAGTTTAGTTAGTTTAGTTAGTTTAGTTAGTTTAGTTAGTTTAGTTAGTTTAGTTAGTTTAGTTAGTTTAGTTAGTTTAGTTAGTTTAGTTAGTTTAGTTAGTTTAGTTAGTTTAGTTAGTTTAGTTAGTTTAGTTAGTTTAGTTAGTTTAGTTAGTTTAGTTAGTTTAGTTAGTTTAGTTAGTTTAGTTAGTTTAGTTAGTTTAGTTAGTTTAGTTAGTTTAGTTAGTTTAGTTAGTTTAGTTAGTTTAGTTAGTTTAGTTAGTTTAGTTAGTTTAGTTAGTTTAGTTAGTTTAGTTAGTTTAGTTAGTTTAGTTAGTTTAGTTAGTTTAGTTAGTTTAGTTAGTTTAGTTAGTTTAGTTAGTTTAGTTAGTTTAGTTAGTTTAGTTAGTTTAGTTAGTTTAGTTAGTTTAGTTAGTTTAGTTAGTTTAGTTAGTTTAGTTAGTTTAGTTAGTTTAGTTAGTTTAGTTAGTTTAGTTAGTTTAGTTAGTTTAGTTAGTTTAGTTAGTTTAGTTAGTTTAGTTAGTTTAGTTAGTTTAGTTAGTTTAGTTAGTTTAGTTAGTTTAGTGAGTTTAGTTAGTTTAGTTAGTTTAGTTAGTTTAGTTAGTTTAGTTAGTTTAGTTAGTTTAGTTAGTTTAGTTAGTTTAGTTAGTTTAGTTAGTTTAGTTAGTTTAGTTAGTTTAGTTAGTTTAGTTAGTTTAGTTAGTTTAGTTAGTTTAGTTAGTTTAGTTAGTTTAGTTAGTTTAGTTAGTTTAGTTAGTTTAGTTAGTTTAGTTAGTTTAGTTAGTTTAGTTAGTTTAGTTAGTTTAGTTAGTTTAGTTAGTTTAGTTAGTTTAGTTAGTTTAGTTAGTTTAGTTAGTTTAGTTAGTTTAGTTAGTTTAGTTAGTTTAGTTAGTTTAGTTAGTTTAGTTAGTTTAGTTAGTTTAGTTAGTTTAGTTAGTTTAGTTAGTTTAGTTAGTTTAGTTAGTTTAGTTAGTTTAGTTAGTTTAGTTAGTTTAGTTAGTTTAGTTAGTTTAGTTAGTTTAGTTAGTTTAGTTAGTTTAGTTAGTTTAGTTAGTTTAGTTAGTTTAGTTAGTTTAGTTAGTTTAGTTAGTTTAGTTAGTTTAGTTAGTTTAGTTAGTTTAGTTAGTTTAGTTAGTTTAGTTAGTTTAGTTAGTTTAGTTAGTTTAGTTAGTTTAGTTAGTTTAGTTAGTTTAGTTAGTTTAGTTAGTTTAGTTAGTTTAGTTAGTTTAGTTAGTTTAGTTAGTTTAGTTAGTTTAGTTAGTTTAGTTAGTTTAGTTAGTTTAGTTAGTTTAGTTAGTTTAGTTAGTTTAGTTAGTTTAGTTAGTTTAGTTAGTTTAGTTAGTTTAGTTAGTTTAGTTAGTTTAGTTAGTTTAGTTAGTTTAGTTAGTTTAGTTAGTTTAGTTAGTTTAGTTAGTTTAGTTAGTTTAGTTAGTTTAGTTAGTTTAGTTAGTTTAGTTAGTTTAGTTAGTTTAGTTAGTTTAGTTAGTTTAGTTAGTTTAGTTAGTTTAGTTAGTTTAGTTAGTTTAGTTAGTTTAGTTAGTTTAGTTAGTTTAGTTAGTTTAGTTAGTTTAGTTAGTTTAGTTAGTTTAGTTAGTTTAGTTAGTTTAGTTAGTTTAGTTAGTTTAGTTAGTTTAGTTAGTTTAGTTAGTTTAGTTAGTTTAGTTAGTTTAGTTAGTTTAGTTAGTTTAGTTAGTTTAGTTAGTTTAGTTAGTTTAGTTAGTTTAGTTAGTTTAGTTAGTTTAGTTAGTTTAGTTAGTTTAGTTAGTTTAGTTAGTTTAGTTAGTTTAGTTAGTTTAGTTAGTTTAGTTAGTTTAGTTAGTTTAGTTAGTTTAGTTAGTTTAGTTAGTTTAGTTAGTTTAGTTAGTTTAGTTAGTTTAGTTAGTTTAGTTAGTTTAGTTAGTTTAGTTAGTTTAGTTAGTTTAGTTAGTTTAGTTAGTTTAGTTAGTTTAGTTAGTTTAGTTAGTTTAGTTAGTTTAGTTAGTTTAGTTAGTTTAGTTAGTTTAGTTAGTTTAGTTAGTTTAGTTAGTTTAGTTAGTTTAGTTAGTTTAGTTAGTTTAGTTAGTTTAGTTAGTTTAGTTAGTTTAGTTAGTTTAGTTAGTTTAGTTAGTTTAGTTAGTTTAGTTAGTTTAGTTAGTTTAGTTAGTTTAGTTAGTTTAGTTAGTTTAGTTAGTTTAGTTAGTTTAGTTAGTTTAGTTAGTTTAGTTAGTTTAGTTAGTTTAGTTAGTTTAGTTAGTTTAGTTAGTTTAGTTAGTTTAGTTAGTTTAGTTAGTTTAGTTAGTTTAGTTAGTTTAGTTAGTTTAGTTAGTTTAGTTAGTTTAGTTAGTTTAGTTAGTTTAGTTAGTTTAGTTAGTTTAGTTAGTTTAGTTAGTTTAGTTAGTTTAGTTAGTTTAGTTAGTTTAGTTAGTTTAGTTAGTTTAGTTAGTTTAGTTAGTTTAGTTAGTTTAGTTAGTTTAGTTAGTTTAGTTAGTTTAGTTAGTTTAGTTAGTTTAGTTAGTTTAGTTAGTTTAGTTAGTTTAGTTAGTTTAGTTAGTTTAGTTAGTTTAGTTAGTTTAGTTAGTTTAGTTAGTTTAGTTAGTTTAGTTAGTTTAGTTAGTTTAGTTAGTTTAGTTAGTTTAGTTAGTTTAGTTAGTTTAGTTAGTTTAGTTAGTTTAGTTAGTTTAGTTAGTTTAGTTAGTTTAGTTAGTTTAGTTAGTTTAGTTAGTTTAGTTAGTTTAGTTAGTTTAGTTAGTTTAGTTAGTTTAGTTAGTTTAGTTAGTTTAGTTAGTTTAGTTAGTTTAGTTAGTTTAGTTAGTTTAGTTAGTTTAGTTAGTTTAGTTAGTTTAGTTAGTTTAGTTAGTTTAGTTAGTTTAGTTAGTTTAGTTAGTTTAGTTAGTTTAGTTAGTTTAGTTAGTTTAGTTAGTTTAGTTAGTTTAGTTAGTTTAGTTAGTTTAGTTAGTTTAGTTAGTTTAGTTAGTTTAGTTAGTTTAGTTAGTTTAGTTAGTTTAGTTAGTTTAGTTAGTTTAGTTAGTTTAGTTAGTTTAGTTAGTTTAGTTAGTTTAGTTAGTTTAGTTAGTTTAGTTAGTTTAGTTAGTTTAGTTAGTTTAGTTAGTTTAGTTAGTTTAGTTAGTTTAGTTAGTTTAGTTAGTTTAGTTAGTTTAGTTAGTTTAGTTAGTTTAGTTAGTTTAGTTAGTTTAGTTAGTTTAGTTAGTTTAGTTAGTTTAGTTAGTTTAGTTAGTTTAGTTAGTTTAGTTAGTTTAGTTAGTTTAGTTAGTTTAGTTAGTTTAGTTAGTTTAGTTAGTTTAGTTAGTTTAGTTAGTTTAGTTAGTTTAGTTAGTTTAGTTAGTTTAGTTAGTTTAGTTAGTTTAGTTAGTTTAGTTAGTTTAGTTAGTTTAGTTAGTTTAGTTAGTTTAGTTAGTTTAGTTAGTTTAGTTAGTTTAGTTAGTTTAGTTAGTTTAGTTAGTTTAGTTAGTTTAGTTAGTTTAGTTAGTTTAGTTAGTTTAGTTAGTTTAGTTAGTTTAGTTAGTTTAGTTAGTTTAGTTAGTTTAGTTAGTTTAGTTAGTTTAGTTAGTTTAGTTAGTTTAGTTAGTTTAGTTAGTTTAGTTAGTTTAGTTAGTTTAGTTAGTTTAGTTAGTTTAGTTAGTTTAGTTAGTTTAGTTAGTTTAGTTAGTTTAGTTAGTTTAGTTAGTTTAGTTAGTTTAGTTAGTTTAGTTAGTTTAGTTAGTTTAGTTAGTTTAGTTAGTTTAGTTAGTTTAGTTAGTTTAGTTAGTTTAGTTAGTTTAGTTAGTTTAGTTAGTTTAGTTAGTTTAGTTAGTTTAGTTAGTTTAGTTAGTTTAGTTAGTTTAGTTAGTTTAGTTCATTTAGTTAGTTTAGTTAGTTTAGTTAGTTTAGTTAGTTTAGTTAGTTTAGTTAGTTTAGTTAGTTTAGTTAGTTTAGTTAGTTTAGTTAGTTTAGTTAGTTTAGTTAGTTTAGTTAGTTTAGTTAGTTTAGTTAGTTTAGTTAGTTTAGTTAGTTTAGTTAGTTTAGTTAGTTTAGTTAGTTTAGTTAGTTTAGTTAGTTTAGTTAGTTTAGTTAGTTTAGTTAGTTTAGTTAGTTTAGTTAGTTTAGTTAGTTTAGTTAGTTTAGTTAGTTTAGTTAGTTTAGTTAGTTTAGTTAGTTTAGTTAGTTTAGTTAGTTTAGTTAGTTTAGTTAGTTTAGTTAGTTTAGTTAGTTTAGTTAGTTTAGTTAGTTTAGTTAGTTTAGTTAGTTTAGTTAGTTTAGTTAGTTTAGTTAGTTTAGTTAGTTTAGTTAGTTTAGTTAGTTTAGTTAGTTTAGTTAGTTTAGTTAGTTTAGTTAGTTTAGTTAGTTTAGTTAGTTTAGTTAGTTTAGTTAGTTTAGTTAGTTTAGTTAGTTTAGTTAGTTTAGTTAGTTTAGTTAGTTTAGTTAGTTTAGTTAGTTTAGTTAGTTTAGTTAGTTTAGTTAGTTTAGTTAGTTTAGTTAGTTTAGTTAGTTTAGTTAGTTTAGTTAGTTTAGTTAGTTTAGTTAGTTTAGTTAGTTTAGTTAGTTTAGTTAGTTTAGTTAGTTTAGTTAGTTTAGTTAGTTTAGTTAGTTTAGTTAGTTTAGTTAGTTTAGTTAGTTTAGTTAGTTTAGTTAGTTTAGTTAGTTTAGTTAGTTTAGTTAGTTTAGTTAGTTTAGTTAGTTTAGTTAGTTTAGTTAGTTTAGTTAGTTTAGTTAGTTTAGTTAGTTTAGTTAGTTTAGTTAGTTTAGTTAGTTTAGTTAGTTTAGTTAGTTTAGTTAGTTTAGTTAGTTGAGTTAGTTTAGTTAGTTTAGTTAGTTTAGTTAGTTTAGTTAGTTTAGTTAGTTTAGTTAGTTTAGTTAGTTTAGTTAGTTTAGTTAGTTTAGTTAGTTTAGTTAGTTTAGTTAGTTTAGTTAGTTTAGTTAGTTTAGTTAGTTTAGTTAGTTTAGTTAGTTTAGTTAGTTTAGTTAGTTTAGTTAGTTTAGTTAGTTTAGTTAGTTTAGTTAGTTTAGTTAGTTTAGTTAGTTTAGTTAGTTTAGTTAGTTTAGTTAGTTTAGTTAGTATAGTTAGTTTAGTTAGTTTAGTTAGTTTAGTTAGTTTAGTTAGTTTAGTTAGTTTAGTTAGTTTAGTTAGTTTAGTTAGTTTAGTTAGTTTAGTTAGTTTAGTTAGTTTAGTTAGTTTAGTTAGTTTAGTTAGTTTAGTTAGTTTAGTTAGTTTAGTTAGTTTAGTTAGTTTAGTTAGTTTAGTTAGTTTAGTTAGTTTAGTTAGTTTAGTTAGTTTAGTTAGTTTAGTTAGTTTAGTTAGTTTAGTTAGTTTAGTTAGTTTAGTTAGTTTAGTTAGTTTAGTTAGTTTAGTTAGTTTAGTTAGTTTAGTTAGTTTAGTTAGTTTAGTTAGTTTAGTTAGTTTAGTTAGTTTAGTTAGTTTAGTTAGTTTAGTTAGTTTAGTTAGTTTAGTTAGTTTAGTTAGTTTAGTTAGTTTAGTTAGTTTAGTTAGTTTAGTTAGTTTAGTTAGTTTAGTTAGTTTAGTTAGTTTAGTTAGTTTAGTTAGTTTAGTTAGTTTAGTTAGTTTAGTTAGTTTAGTTAGTTTAGTTAGTTTAGTTAGTTTAGTTAGTTTAGTTAGTTTAGTTAGTTTAGTTAGTTTAGTTAGTTTAGTTAGTTTAGTTAGTTTAGTTAGTTTAGTTAGTTTAGTTAGTTTAGTTAGTTTAGTTAGTTTAGTTAGTTTAGTTAGTTTAGTTAGTTTAGTTAGTTTAGTTAGTTTAGTTAGTTTAGTTAGTTTAGTTAGTTTAGTTAGTTTAGTTAGTTTAGTTAGTTTAGTTAGTTTAGTTAGTTTAGTTAGTTTAGTTAGTTTAGTTAGTTTAGTTAGTTTAGTTAGTTTAGTTAGTTTAGTTAGTTTAGTTAGTTTAGTTAGTTTAGTTAGTTTAGTTAGTTTAGTTAGTTTAGTTAGTTTAGTTAGTTTAGTTAGTTTAGTTAGTTTAGTTAGTTTAGTTAGTTTAGTTAGTTTAGTTAGTTTAGTTAGTTTAGTTAGTTTAGTTAGTTTAGTTAGTTTAGTTAGTTTAGTTAGTTTAGTTAGTTTAGTTAGTTTAGTTAGTTTAGTTAGTTTAGTTAGTTTAGTTAGTTTAGTTAGTTTAGTTAGTTTAGTTAGTTTAGTTAGTTTAGTTAGTTTAGTTAGTTTAGTTAGTTTAGTTAGTTTAGTTAGTTTAGTTAGTTTAGTTAGTTTAGTTAGTTTAGTTAGTTTAGTTAGTTTAGTTAGTTTAGTTAGTTTAGTTAGTTTAGTTAGTTTAGTTAGTTTAGTTAGTTTAGTTAGTTTAGTTAGTTTAGTTAGTTTAGTTAGTTTAGTTAGTTTAGTTAGTTTAGTTAGTTTAGTTAGTTTAGTTAGTTTAGTTAGTTTAGTTAGTTTAGTTAGTTTAGTTAGTTTAGTTAGTTTAGTTAGTTTAGTTAGTTTAGTTAGTTTAGTTAGTTTAGTTAGTTTAGTTAGTTTAGTTAGTTTAGTTAGTTTAGTTAGTTTAGTTAGTTTAGTTAGTTTAGTTAGTTTAGTTAGTTTAGTTAGTTTAGTTAGTTTAGTTAGTTTAGTTAGTTTAGTTAGTTTAGTTAGTTTAGTTAGTTTAGTTAGTTTAGTTAGTTTAGTTAGTTTAGTTAGTTTAGTTAGTTTAGTTAGTTTAGTTAGTTTAGTTAGTTTAGTTAGTTTAGTTAGTTTAGTTAGTTTAGTTAGTTTAGTTAGTTTAGTTAGTTTAGTTAGTTTAGTTAGTTTAGTTAGTTTAGTTAGTTTAGTTAGTTTAGTTAGTTTAGTTAGTTTAGTTAGTTTAGTTAGTTTAGTTAGTTTAGTTAGTTTAGTTAGTTTAGTTAGTTTAGTTAGTTTAGTTAGTTTAGTTAGTTTAGTTAGTTTAGTTAGTTTAGTTAGTTTAGTTAGTTTAGTTAGTTTAGTTAGTTTAGTTAGTTTAGTTAGTTTAGTTAGTTTAGTTAGTTTAGTTAGTTTAGTTAGTTTAGTTAGTTTAGTTAGTTTAGTTAGTTTAGTTAGTTTAGTTAGTTTAGTTAGTTTAGTTAGTTTAGTTAGTTTAGTTAGTTTAGTTAGTTTAGTTAGTTTAGTTAGTTTAGTTAGTTTAGTTAGTTTAGTTAGTTTAGTTAGTTTAGTTAGTTTAGTTAGTTTAGTTAGTTTAGTTAGTTTAGTTAGTTTAGTTAGTTTAGTTAGTTTAGTTAGTTTAGTTAGTTTAGTTAGTTTAGTTAGTTTAGTTAGTTTAGTTAGTTTAGTTAGTTTAGTTAGTTTAGTTAGTTTAGTTAGTTTAGTTAGTTTAGTTAGTTTAGTTAGTTTAGTTAGTTTAGTTAGTTTAGTTAGTTTAGTTAGTTTAGTTAGTTTAGTTAGTTTAGTTAGTTTAGTTAGTTTAGTTAGTTTAGTTAGTTTAGTTAGTTTAGTTAGTTTAGTTAGTTTAGTTAGTTTAGTTAGTTTAGTTAGTTTAGTTAGTTTAGTTAGTTTAGTTAGTTTAGTTAGTTTAGTTAGTTTAGTTAGTTTAGTTAGTTTAGTTAGTTTAGTTAGTTTAGTTAGTTTAGTTAGTTTAGTTAGTTTAGTTAGTTTAGTTAGTTTAGTTAGTTTAGTTAGTTTAGTTAGTTTAGTTAGTTTAGTTAGTTTAGTTAGTTTAGTTAGTTTAGTTAGTTTAGTTAGTTTAGTTAGTTTAGTTAGTTTAGTTAGTTTAGTTAGTTTAGTTAGTTTAGTTAGTTTAGTTAGTTTAGTTAGTTTAGTTAGTTTAGTTAGTTTAGTTAGTTTAGTTAGTTTAGTTAGTTTAGTTAGTTTAGTTAGTTTAGTTAGTTTAGTTAGTTTAGTTAGTTTAGTTAGTTTAGTTAGTTTAGTTAGTTTAGTTAGTTTAGTTAGTTTAGTTAGTTTAGTTAGTTTAGTTAGTTTAGTTAGTTTAGTTAGTTTAGTTAGTTTAGTTAGTTTAGTTAGTTTAGTTAGTTTAGTTAGTCTAGTTAGTTTAGTTAGTTTAGTTAGTTTAGTTAGTTTAGTTAGTTTAGTTAGTTTAGTTAGTTTAGTTAGTTTAGTTAGTTTAGTTAGTTTAGTTAGTTTAGTTAGTTTAGTTAGTTTAGTTAGTTTAGTTAGTTTAGTTAGTTTAGTTAGTTTAGTTAGTTTAGTTAGTTTAGTTAGTTTAGTTAGTTTAGTTAGTTTAGTTAGTTTAGTTAGTTTAGTTAGTTTAGTTAGTTTAGTTAGTTTAGTTAGTTTAGTTAGTTTAGTTAGTTTAGTTAGTTTAGTTAGTTTAGTTAGTTTAGTTAGTTTAGTTAGTTTAGTTAGTTTAGTTAGTTTAGTTAGTTTAGTTAGTTTAGTTAGTTTAGTTAGTTTAGTTAGTTTAGTTAGTTTAGTTAGTTTAGTTAGTTTAGTTAGTTTAGTTAGTTTAGTTAGTTTAGTTAGTTTAGTTAGTTTAGTTAGTTTAGTTAGTTTAGTTAGTTTAGTTAGTTTAGTTAGTTTAGTTAGTTTAGTTAGTTTAGTTAGTTTAGTTAGTTTAGTTAGTTTAGTTAGTTTAGTTAGTTTAGTTAGTTTAGTTAGTTTAGTTAGTTTAGTTAGTTTAGTTAGTTTAGTTAGTTTAGTTAGTTTAGTTAGTTTAGTTAGTTTAGTTAGTTTAGTTAGTTTAGTTAGTTTAGTTAGTTTAGTTAGTTTAGTTAGTTTAGTTAGTTTAGTTAGTTTAGTTAGTTTAGTTAGTTTAGTTAGTTTAGTTAGTTTAGTTAGTTTAGTTAGTTTAGTTAGTTTAGTTAGTTTAGTTAGTTTAGTTAGTTTAGTTAGTTTAGTTAGTTTAGTTAGTTTAGTTAGTTTAGTTAGTTTAGTTAGTTTAGTTAGTTTAGTTAGTTTAGTTAGTTTAGTTAGTTTAGTTAGTTTAGTTAGTTTAGTTAGTTTAGTTAGTTTAGTTAGTTTAGTTAGTTTAGCTAGTTTAGTTAGTTTAGTTAGTTTAGTTAGTTTAGTTAGTTTAGTTAGTTTAGTTAGTTTAGTTAGTTTAGTTAGTTTAGTTAGTTTAGTTAGTTTAGTTAGTTTAGTTAGTTTAGTTAGTTTAGTTAGTTTAGTTAGTTTAGTTAGTTTAGTTAGTTTAGTTAGTTTAGTTAGTTTAGTTAGTTTAGTTAGTTTAGTTAGTTTAGTTAGTTTAGTTAGTTTAGTTAGTTTAGTTAGTTTAGTTAGTTTAGTTAGTTTAGTTAGTTTAGTTAGTTTAGTTAGTTTAGTTAGTTTAGTTAGTTTAGTTAGTTTAGTTAGTTTAGTTAGTTTAGTTAGTTTAGTTAGTTTAGTTAGTTTAGTTAGTTTAGTTAGTTTAGTTAGTTTAGTTAGTTTAGTTAGTTTAGTTAGTTTAGTTAGTTTAGTTAGTTTAGTTAGTTTAGTTAGTTTAGTTAGTTTAGTTAGTTTAGTTAGTTTAGTTAGTTTAGTTAGTTTAGTTAGTTTAGTTAGTTTAGTTAGTTTAGTTAGTTTAGTTAGTTTAGTTAGTTTAGTTAGTTTAGTTAGTTTAGTTAGTTTAGTTAGTTTAGTTAGTTTAGTTAGTTTAGTTAGTTTAGTTAGTTTAGTTAGTTTAGTTAGTTTAGTTAGTTTAGTTAGTTTAGTTAGTTTAGTTAGTTTAGTTAGTTTAGTTAGTTTAGTTAGTTTAGTTAGTTTAGTTAGTTTAGTTAGTTTAGTTAGTTTAGTTAGTTTAGTTAGTTTAGTTAGTTTAGTTAGTTTAGTTAGTTTAGTTAGTATAGTTAGTTTAGTTAGTTTAGTTAGTTTAGTTAGTTTAGTTAGTTTAGTTAGTTTAGTTAGTTTAGTTAGTTTAGTTAGTTTAGTTAGTTTAGTTAGTTTAGTTAGTTTAGTTAGTTTAGTTAGTTTAGTTAGTTTAGTTAGTTTAGTTAGTTTAGTTAGTTTAGTTAGTTTAGTTAGTTTAGTTAGTTTAGTTAGTTTAGTTAGTTTAGTTAGTTTAGTTAGTTTAGTTAGTTTAGTTAGTTTAGTTAGTTTAGTTAGTTTAGTTAGTTTAGTTAGTTTAGTTAGTTTAGTTAGTTTAGTTAGTTTAGTTAGTTTAGTTAGTTTAGTTAGTTTAGTTAGTTTAGTTAGTTTAGTTAGTTTAGTTAGTTTAGTTAGTTTAGTTAGTTTAGTTAGTTTAGTTAGTTTAGTTAGTTTAGTTAGTTTAGTTAGTTTAGTTAGTTTAGTTAGTTTAGTTAGTTTAGTTAGTTTAGTTAGTTTAGTTAGTTTAGTTAGTTTAGTTAGTTTAGTTAGTTTAGTTAGTTTAGTTAGTTTAGTTAGTTTAGTTAGTTTAGTTAGTTTAGTTAGTTTAGTTAGTTTAGTTAGTTTAGTTAGTTTAGTTAGTTTAGTTAGTTTAGTTAGTTTAGTTAGTTTAGTTAGTTTAGTTAGTTTAGTTAGTTTAGTTAGTTTAGTTAGTTTAGTTAGTTTAGTTAGTTTAGTTAGTTTAGTTAGTTTAGTTAGTTTAGTTAGTTTAGTTAGTTTAGTTAGTTTAGTTAGTTTAGTTAGTTTAGTTAGTTTAGTTAGTTTAGTTAGTTTAGTTAGTTTAGTTAGTTTAGTTAGTTTAGTTAGTTTAGTTAGTTTAGTTAGTTTAGTTAGTTTAGTTAGTTTAGTTAGTTTAGTTAGTTTAGTTAGTTTAGTTAGTTTAGTTAGTTTAGTTAGTTTAGTTAGTTTAGTTAGTTTAGTTAGTTTAGTTAGTTTAGTTAGTTTAGTTAGTTTAGTTAGTTTAGTTAGTTTAGTTAGTTTAGTTAGTTTAGTTAGTTTAGTTAGTTTAGTTAGTTTAGTTAGTTTAGTTAGTTTAGTTAGTTTAGTTAGTTTAGTTAGTTTAGTTAGTTTAGTTAGTTTAGTTAGTTTAGTTAGTTTAGTTAGTTTAGTTAGTTTAGTTAGTTTAGTTAGTTTAGTTAGTTTAGTTAGTTTAGTTAGTTTAGTTAGTTTAGTTAGTTTAGTTAGTTTAGTTAGTTTAGTTAGTTTAGTTAGTTTAGTTAGTTTAGTTAGTTTAGTTAGTTTAGTTAGTTTAGTTAGTTTAGTTAGTTTAGTTAGTTTAGTTAGTTTAGTTAGTTTAGTTAGTTTAGTTAGTTTAGTTAGTTTAGTTAGTTCAGTTAGTTTAGTTAGTTTAGTTAGTTTAGTTAGTTTAGTTAGTTTAGTTAGTTTAGTTAGTTTAGTTAGTTTAGTTAGTTTAGTTAGTTTAGTTAGTTTAGTTAGTTTAGTTAGTTTAGTTAGTTTAGTTAGTTTAGTTAGTTTAGTTAGTTTAGTTAGTTTAGTTAGTTTAGTTAGTTTAGTTAGTTTAGTTAGTTTAGTTAGTTTAGTTAGTTTAGTTAGTTTAGTTAGTTTAGTTAGTTTAGTTAGTTTAGTTAGTTTAGTTAGTTTAGTTAGTTTAGTTAGTTTAGTTAGTTTAGTTAGTTTAGTTAGTTTAGTTAGTTTAGTTAGTTTAGTTAGTTTAGTTAGTTTAGTTAGTTTAGTTAGTTTAGTTAGTTTAGTTAGTTTAGTTAGTTTAGTTAGTTTAGTTAGTTTAGTTAGTTTAGTTAGTTTAGTTAGTTTAGTTAGTTTAGTTAGTTTAGTTAGTTTAGTTAGTTTAGTTAGTTTAGTTAGTTTAGTTAGTTTAGTTAGTTTAGTTAGTTTAGTTAGTTTAGTTAGTTTAGTTAGTTTAGTTAGTTTAGTTAGTTTAGTTAGTTTAGTTAGTTTAGTTAGTTTAGTTAGTTTAGTTAGTTTAGTTAGTTTAGTTAGTTTAGTTAGTTTAGTTAGTTTAGTTAGTTTAGTTAGTTTAGTTAGTTTAGTCAGTTTAGTTAGTTTAGTTAGTTTAGTTAGTTTAGTTAGTTTAGTTAGTTTAGTTAGTTTAGTTAGTTTAGTTAGTTTAGTTAGTTTAGTTAGTTTAGTTAGTTTAGTTAGTTTAGTTAGTTTAGTTAGTTTAGTTAGTTTAGTTAGTTTAGTTAGTTTAGTTAGTTTAGTTAGTTTAGTTAGTTTAGTTAGTTTAGTTAGTTTAGTTAGTTTAGTTAGTTTAGTTAGTTTAGTTAGTTTAGTTAGTTTAGTTAGTTTAGTTAGTTTAGTTAGTTTAGTTAGTTTAGTTAGTTTAGTTAGTTTAGTTAGTTTAGTTAGTTTAGTTAGTTTAGTTAGTTTAGTTAGTTTAGTTAGTTTAGTTAGTTTAGTTAGTTTAGTTAGTTTAGTTAGTTTAGTTAGTTTAGTTAGTTTAGTTAGTTTAGTTAGTTTAGTTAGTTTAGTTAGTTTAGTTAGTTTAGTTAGTTTAGTTAGTTTAGTTAGTTTAGTTAGTTTAGTTAGTTTAGTTAGTTTAGTTAGTTTAGTTAGTTTAGTTAGTTTAGTTAGTTTAGTTAGTTTAGTTAGTTTAGTTAGTTTAGTTAGTTTAGTTAGTTTAGTTAGTTTAGTTAGTTTAGTTAGTTTAGTTAGTTTAGTTAGTTTAGTTAGTTTAGTTAGTTTAGTTAGTTTAGTTAGTTTAGTTAGTTTAGTTAGTTTAGTTAGTTTAGTTAGTTTAGTTAGTTTAGTTAGTTTAGTTAGTTTAGTTAGTTTAGTTAGTTTAGTTAGTTTAGTTAGTTTAGTTAGTTTAGTTAGTTTAGTTAGTTTAGTTAGTTTAGTTAGTTTAGTTAGTTTAGTTAGTTTAGTTAGTTTAGTTAGTTTAGTTAGTTTAGTTAGTTTAGTTAGTTTAGTTAGTTTAGTTAGTTTAGTTAGTTTAGTTAGTTTAGTTAGTCTAGTTAGTTTAGTTAGTTTAGTTAGTTTAGTTAGTTTAGTTAGTTTAGTTAGTTTAGTTAGTTTAGTTAGTTTAGTTAGTTTAGTTAGTTTAGTTAGTTTAGTTAGTTTAGTTAGTTTAGTTAGTTTAGTTAGTTTAGTTAGTTTAGTTAGTTTAGTTAGTTTAGTTAGTTTAGTTAGTTTAGTTAGTTTAGTTAGTTTAGTTAGTTTAGTTAGTTTAGTTAGTTTAGTTAGTTTAGTTAGTTTAGTTAGTTTAGTTAGTTTAGTTAGTTTAGTTAGTTTAGTTAGTTTAGTTAGTTTAGTTAGTTTAGTTAGTTTAGTTAGTTTAGTTAGTTTAGTTAGTTTAGTTAGTTTAGTTAGTTTAGTTAGTTTAGTTAGTTTAGTTAGTTTAGTTAGTTTAGTTAGTTTAGTTAGTTTAGTTAGTTTAGTTAGTTTAGTTAGTTTAGTTAGTTTAGTTAGTTTAGTTAGTTTAGTTAGTTTAGTTAGTTTAGTTAGTTTAGTTAGTTTAGTTAGTTTAGTTAGTTTAGTTAGTTTAGTTAGTTTAGTTAGTTTAGTTAGTTTAGTTAGTTTAGTTAGTTTAGTTAGTTTAGTTAGTTTAGTTAGTTTAGTTAGTCTAGTTAGTTTAGTTAGTTTAGTTAGTTTAGTTAGTTTAGTTAGTTTAGTTAGTTTAGTTAGTTTAGTTAGTTTAGTTAGTTTAGTTAGTTTAGTTAGTTTAGTTAGTTTAGTTAGTTTAGTTAGTTTAGTTAGTTTAGTTAGTTTAGTTAGTTTAGTTAGTTTAGTTAGTTTAGTTAGTTTAGTTAGTTTAGTTAGTTTAGTTAGTTTAGTTAGTTTAGTTAGTTTAGTTAGTTTAGTTAGTTTAGTTAGTTTAGTTAGTTTAGTTAGTTTAGTTAGTTTAGTTAGTTTAGTTAGTTTAGTTAGTTTAGTTAGTTTAGTTAGTTTAGTTAGTTTAGTTAGTTTAGTTAGTTTAGTTAGTTTAGTTAGTTTAGTTAGTTTAGTTAGTTTAGTTAGTTTAGTTAGTTTAGTTAGTTTAGTTAGTTTAGTTAGTTTAGTTAGTTTAGTTAGTTTAGTTAGTTTAGTTAGTTTAGTTAGTTTAGTTAGTTTAGTTAGTTTAGTTAGTTTAGTTAGTTTAGTTAGTTTAGTTAGTTTAGTTAGTTTAGTTAGTTTAGTTAGTTTAGTTAGTTTAGTTAGTTTAGTTAGTTTAGTTAGTTTAGTTAGTTTAGTTAGTTTAGTTAGTTTAGTTAGTTTAGTTAGTTTAGTTAGTTTAGTTAGTTTAGTTAGTTTAGTTAGTTTAGTTAGTTTAGTTAGTTTAGTTAGTTTAGTTAGTTTAGTTAGTTTAGTTAGTTTAGTTAGTTTAGTTAGTTTAGTTAGTTTAGTTAGTTTAGTTAGTTTAGTTAGTTTAGTTAGTTTAGTTAGTTTAGTTAGTTTAGTTAGTTTAGTTAGTTTAGTTAGTTTAGTTAGTTTAGTTAGTTTAGTTAGTTTAGTTAGTTTAGTTAGTTTAGTTAGTTTAGTTAGTTTAGTTAGTTTAGTTAGTTTAGTTAGTTTAGTTAGTTTAGTTAGTTTAGTTAGTTTAGTTAGTTTAGTTAGTTTAGTTAGTTTAGTTAGTTTAGTTAGTTTAGTTAGTTTAGTTAGTTTAGTTAGTTTAGTTAGTTTAGTTAGTTTAGTTAGTTTAGTTAGTTTAGTTAGTTTAGTTAGTTTAGTTAGTTTAGTTAGTTTAGTTAGTTTAGTTAGTTTAGTTAGTTTAGTTAGTTTAGTTAGTTTAGTTAGTTTAGTTAGTTTAGTTAGTTTAGTTAGTTTAGTTAGTTTAGTTAGTTTAGTTAGTTTAGTTAGTTTAGTTAGTTTAGTTAGTTTAGTTAGTTTAGTTAGTTTAGTTAGTTTAGTTAGTTTAGTTAGTTTAGTTAGTTTAGTTAGTTTAGTTAGTTTAGTTAGTTTAGTTAGTTTAGTTAGTTTAGTTAGTTTAGTTAGTTTAGTTAGTTTAGTTAGTTTAGTTAGTTTAGTTAGTTTAGTTAGTTTAGTTAGTTTAGTTAGTTTAGTTAGTTTAGTTAGTTTAGTTAGTTTAGTTAGTTTAGTTAGTTTAGTTAGTTTAGTTAGTTTAGTTAGTTTAGTTAGTTTAGTTAGTTTAGTTAGTTTAGTTAGTTTAGTTAGTTTAGTTAGTTTAGTTAGTTTAGTTAGTTTAGTTAGTTTAGTTAGTTTAGTTAGTTTAGTTAGTTTAGTTAGTTTAGTTAGTTTAGTTAGTTTAGTTAGTTTAGTTAGTTTAGTTAGTTTAGTTAGTTTAGTTAGTTTAGTTAGTTTAGTTAGTTTAGTTAGTTTAGTTAGTTTAGTTAGTTTAGTTAGTTTAGTTAGTTTAGTTAGTTTAGTTAGTTTAGTTAGTTTAGTTAGTTTAGTTAGTTTAGTTAGTTTAGTTAGTTTAGTTAGTTTAGTTAGTTTAGTTAGTTTAGTTAGTTTAGTTAGTTTAGTTAGTTTAGTTAGTTTAGTTAGTTTAGTTAGTTTAGTTAGTTTAGTTAGTTTAGTTAGTTTAGTTAGTTTAGTTAGTTTAGTTAGTTTAGTTAGTTTAGTTAGTTTAGTTAGTTTAGTTAGTTTAGTTAGTTTAGTTAGTTTAGTTAGTTTAGTTAGTTTAGTTAGTTTAGTTAGTTTAGTTAGTTTAGTTAGTTTAGTTAGTTTAGTTAGTTTAGTTAGTTTAGTTAGTTTAGTTAGTTTAGTTAGTTTAGTTAGTTTAGTTAGTTTAGTTAGTTTAGTTAGTTTAGTTAGTTTAGTTAGTTTAGTTAGTTTAGTTAGTTTAGTTAGTTTAGTTAGTTTAGTTAGTTTAGTTAGTTTAGTTAGTTTAGTTAGTTTAGTTAGTTTAGTTAGTTTAGTTAGTTTAGTTAGTTTAGTTAGTTTAGTTAGTTTAGTTAGTTTAGTTAGTTTAGTTAGTTTAGTTAGTTTAGTTAGTTTAGTTAGTTTAGTTAGTTTAGTTAGTTTAGTTAGTTTAGTTAGTTTAGTTAGTTTAGTTAGTTTAGTTAGTTTAGTTAGTTTAGTTAGTTTAGTTAGTTTAGTTAGTTTAGTTAGTTTAGTTAGTTTAGTTAGTTTAGTTAGTTTAGTTAGTTTAGTTAGTTCAGTTAGTTTAGTTAGTTTAGTTAGTTTAGTTAGTTTAGTTAGTTTAGTTAGTTTAGTTAGTTTAGTTAGTTTAGTTAGTTTAGTTAGTTTAGTTAGTTTAGTTAGTTTAGTTAGTTTAGTTAGTTTAGTTAGTTTAGTTAGTTTAGTTAGTTTAGTTAGTTTAGTTAGTTTAGTTAGTTTAGTTAGTTTAGTTAGTTTAGTTAGTTTAGTTAGTTTAGTTAGATTAGTTAGTTTAGTTAGTTTAGTTAGTTTAGTTAGTTTAGTTAGTTTAGTTAGTTTAGTTAGTTTAGTTAGTTTAGTTAGTTTAGTTAGTTTAGTTAGTTTAGTTAGTTTAGTTAGTTTAGTTAGTTTAGTTAGTTTAGTTAGTTTAGTTAGTTTAGTTAGTTTAGTTAGTTTAGTTAGTTTAGTTAGTTTAGTTAGTTTAGTTAGTTTAGTTAGTTTAGTTAGTTTAGTTAGTTTAGTTAGTTTAGTTAGTTTAGTTAGTTTAGTTAGTTTAGTTAGTTTAGTTAGTTTAGTTAGTTTAGTTAGTTTAGTTAGTTTAGTTAGTTTAGTTAGTTTAGTT
>CALUEK010000383.1:0-37525 GCA_944039245.1 Nebria salina | reverse complement strand
AACTAAACTAACTAAACTAACTAAACTAACTAAACTAACTAAACTAACTAAACTAACTAAACTAACTAAACTAACTAACTAAACTAACTAAACTAACTAAACTAACTAAACTAACTAAACTAACTAACTAACTAAACTAACTAAACTAACTAAACTAACTAAACTAACTAAACTAACTAAACTAACTAAACTAACTAAACTAACTAAACTAACTACTAACTAACTAAACTAACTAAACTAACTAAACAACTAAATAACTAAATAACTAACTAACTAACTAAACTAACTAAACTAACTAAACTAACTAAACTAACTAAACTAACTAAACTAACTAAACTAACTAACTAACTAAATAACTAAATAACTAAATAACTACTAAACTAACTAAACTAACTAAACTAACTAAACTAACTAAACTAACTAAACTAACTAAACTAACTAAACTAACTAAACTAACTAAACTAACTAAACTAACTAAACTAACTAAACTAACTAAACTAACTAAACTAACTAAACTAACTAAACTAACTAAACTAACTAAACTAACTAAACTAACTAAACTAACTAAACTAACTAAACTAACTAAACTAACTAAACTAACTAAACTAACTAAACTAACTAAACTAACTAAACTAACTAAACTAACTAAACTACTAAACTAACTAAACTAACTAAACTAACTAAACTAACTAAACTAACTAAACTAACTAAACTAACTAAACTAACTAAACAAACTAAACTAACTAAACTAACTAAACTAACTAAACTAACTAACTAACTAAACTAAACTAAACTAACTAAACTAACTAAACTAACTAAACTAACTAACTAACTAAACTAACTAAACTAACTAAAAACTAACTAAACTAACTAAACTAACTAAACTAACTAAACTAACTAAACTAACTAACTAACTAAACTAACTAAACTAACTAAACTAAACTAAACTAACTAAACTAACTAAACTAACTAAACTAACTAAACTAACTAAACTAACTAAACTAACTAAACTAACTAAAACTAACTAAACTAACTAAACTAACTAAACTAACTAAACTAACTAAACTAACTAAACTAACTAAACTAACTAAACTAACTAAACTAACTAAACTAACTAAACTAACTAAACTAACTAAACTAACTAAACTAACTAAACTAACTAAACTAACTAAACTAACTAAACTAACTAAACTAACTAAACTAACTAAACTAACTAAACTAACTAAACTAACTAAACTAACTAAACTAACTAAACTAACTAAACTAACTAAACTAAACTAAACTAACTAAACTAACTAAACTAACTAACTAAACTAAACTAACTAAACTAACTAAACTAACTAAACAACTAACTAACTAAACTAACTAAACTAACTAAACTAACTAAACTAACTAAACTAACTAAACTAACTAAACTAACTAAACTAACTAAACTAACTAACTAAACTAACTAAACTAACTAAACTAACTAAACTAACTAAACTAACTAAACTAACTAAACTAACTAAACTAACTAAACTAACTAAACTAACTAAACTAACTAAACTAACTAAACTAACTAAACTAACTAAACTAACTAAACTAACTAAACTAACTAAACTAACTAAACTAACTAAACTAACTAAACTAACTAAACTAACTAAACTAACTAAACTAACTAAACTAACTAAACTAACTAAACTAACTAAACTAACTAAACTAACTAAACTAACTAAACTAACTAAACTAACTAAACTAACTAAACTAACTAAACTAACTAAAACTAACTAAACTAACTAAACTAACTAAACTAACTAAACTAACTAAACTAACTAAACTAACTAAACTAACTAAACTAACTAAACTAACTAAACTAACTAAACTAACTAAACTAACTAAACTAACTAAACTAACTAAACTAACTAAACTAACTAACTAACTAAAACTAACTAAACTAACTAAACTAACTAAACTAACTAAACTAACTAAACTAACTAAACTAACTAAACTAACTAAACTAACTAAACTAACTAAACTAACTAAACTAACTAAACTAACTAAACTAACTAAACTAAACTAACTAAACTAACTAAACTAACTAAACTAACTAAACTAACTAAACTAACTAAACTAACTAAACTAACTAAACTAACTAAACTAACTAAACTAACTAAACTAACTAAACTAACTAAACTAACTAAACTAACTAAACTAACTAAACTAACTAAAACTAACTAAACTAACTAAACTAACTAAACTAACTAAACTAACTAAACTAACTAAACTAACTAAACTAACTAAACTAACTAAACTAACTAAACTAACTAAACTAACTAAACTAACTAAACTAACTAAACTAACTAAACTAACTAAACTAACTAAACTAACTAAACTAACTAAACTAACTAAACTAACTAAACTAACTAAACTAACTAAACTAACTAAACTAACTAAACTAACTAAACTAACTAAACTAACTAAACTAACTAAACTAACTAAACTAACTAAACTAACTAAACTAACTAAACTAACTAAACTAACTAAACTAACTAAACTAACTAAACTAACTAAAACTAACTAAACTAACTAAACTAACTAAACTAACTAAACTAACTAAACTAACTAAACTAACTAAACTAACTAAACTAACTAAAACTAACTAAACTAACTAAACTAACTAAACTAACTAAACTAACTAAACTAACTAAACTAACTAAACTAACTAAACTAACTAAAACTAACTAAACTAACTAAACTAACTAAACTAACTAAACTAACTAAACTAACTAAACTAACTAAACTAACTAAACTAACTAAACTAACTAAACTAACTAAACTAACTACAACTAAACTAACTAAACTAACTAAACTAACTAAACTAACTAACTAACTAAACTAACTAAACTAACTAAACTAACTAACTACTAAACTAACTAAACTAACTAAACTAACTAAACTAACTAAACTAACTAAACTAACTAAACTAACTAAACTAACTAAACTAACTAAACTAACTAAACTAACTAAACTAACTAAACTAACTAAACTAACTAAAACTAACTAAACTAACTAAACTAACTAAACTAACTAAACTAACTAAACTAACTAAACTAACTAAACTAACTAAACTAACTAAACTAACTAAACTACTAAACTAACTAAACTAACTAAACTAACTAAACTAACTAAACTAACTAAACTAACTAAACTAACTAAACTAACTAAACTAACTAAACTAACTAAACTAACTAAACTAACTAAACTAACTAAACTAACTAAACTAACTAAACTAACTAAACTAACTAAACTAACTAAAACTAACTAAACTAACTAAAACTAACTAACTAAACTAACTAAACTAACTAAACTAACTAAACTAACTAAACTAACTAAACTAAATAACTAACTAACTAAACTAACTAAACTAACTAAACTAACTAAACTAACTAAAACTAACTAAACTAACTAAACTAACTAAACTAACTAAACTAACTAAACTAACTAAACTAACTAAACTAACTAAACTAACTAAACTAACTAAACTAACTAAACTAACTAAACTAACTAAACTAACTAAACTAACTAAACTAACTAAACTAACTAAACTAACTAAACTAACTAAACTAACTAAACTAACTAAACTAACTAAACTAACTAAACTAACTAAACTAACTAAACTAACTAAACTAACTAAACTAACTAACTAACTAAACTAACTAAACTAACTAAACTAACTAAACTAACTAAACTAACTAAACTAACTAAACTAACTAAACTAACTAAACTAACTAAACTAACTAAACTAACTAAACTAACTAAACTAACTAAACTAACTAAACTAACTAAACTAACTAAACTAACTAAACTAACTAAACTAACTAAACTAACTAAACTAACTAAACTAACTAAACTAACTAAACTAACTAAACTAACTAAACTAACTAAACTAACTAAACTAACTAAACTAACTAAACTAACTAAACTAACTAAACTAACTAAACTAACTAAACTAACTAAACTAACTAAACTAACTAAACTAACTAAACTAACTAAACTAACTAAACTAACTAAACTAACTAAACTAACTAAAGTAACTAAACTAACTAAACTAACTAAACTAACTAAACTAACTAAACTAACTAAACTAACTAAACTAACTAAACTAACTAAACTAACTAAACTAACTAAACTAACTAAACTAACTAAACTAACTAAACTAACTAAACTAACTAAACTAACTAAACTAACTAAACTAACTAAACTAACTAAACTAACTAAACTAACTAAACTAACTAAACTAACTAAACTAACTAAACTAACTAAACTAACTAAACTAACTAAACTAACTAAACTAACTAAACTAAACTAACTAAACTAACTAAACTAACTAAACTAACTAAACTAACTAAACTAACTAAACTAACTAAACTAACTAAACTAACTAAACTAACTAAACTAACTAAACTAACTAAACTAACTAAACTAACTAAACTAACTAAACTAACTAAACTAACTAACTAAACTAACTAAACTAACTAAACTAACTAAACTAACTAAACTAACTAAACTAACTAAACTAACTAAACTAACTAAACTAACTAAACTAACTAAACTAACTAAACTAACTAAACTAACTAAACTAACTAAACTAACTAAACTAACTAAACTAACTAAACTAACTAAACTAACTAAACTAACTAAACTAACTAAACTAACTAAACTAACTAAACTAACTAAACTAACTAAACTAACTAAACTAACTAAACTAACTAAACTAACTAAACTAACTAAACTAACTAAACTAACTAAACTAACTAAACTAACTAAACTAACTAAACTAACTAAACTAACTAAACTAACTAAACTAACTAAACTAACTAAACTAACTAAACTAACTAAACTAACTAAACTAACTAAACTAACTAAACTAACTAAACTAACTAAACTAACTAAACTAACTAAACTAACTAAACTAACTAAACTAACTAAACTAACTAAACTAACTAAACTAACTAAACTAACTAAACTAACTAAACTAACTAAACTAACTAAACTAACTAAACTAACTAAACTAACTAAACAACTAAACTAACTAAACTAACTAAACTAACTAAACTAACTAAACTAACTAAACTAACTAAACTAACTAAACTAACTAAACTAACTAAACTAACTAAACTAACTAAACTAACTAAACTAACTAAACTAACTAAACTAACTAAACTAACTAAACTAACTAAACTAACTAAACTAACTAAACTAACTAAACTAACTAAACTAACTAAACTAACTAAACTAACTAAACTAACTAAACTAACTAAACTAACTAAACTAACTAAACTAACTAAACTAACTAAACTAACTAAACTAACTAAACTAACTAAACTAACTAAACTAACTAAACTAACTAAACTAACTAAACTAACTAAACTAACTAAACTAACTAAACTAACTAGACTAACTAAACTAACTAAACTAACTAAACTAACTAAACTAACTAAACTAACTAAACTAACTAAACTAACTAAACTAACTAAACTAACTAAACTAACTAAACTAACTAAACTAACTAAACTAACTAAACTAACTAAACTAACTAAACTAACTAAACTAACTAAACTAACTAAACTAACTAAACTAACTAAACTAACTAAACTAACTAAACTAACTAAACTAACTAAACTAACTAAACTAACTAAACTAACTAAACTAACTAAACTAACTAAACTAACTAAACTAACTAAACTAACGAAACTAACTAAACTAACTAAACTAACTAAACTAACTAAACTAACTAAACTAACTAAACTAACTAAACTAACTAAACTAACTAAACTAACTAAACTAACTAAACTAACTAAACTAACTAAACTAACTAAACTAACTAAACTAACTAAACTAACTAAACTAACTAAACTAACTAAACTAACTAAACTAACTAAACTAACTAAACTAACTAAACTAACTAAACTAACTAAACTAACTAAACTAACTAAACTAACTAAACTAACTAAACTAACTAAACTAACTAAACTAACTAAACTAACTAAACTAACTAAACTAACTAAACTAGCTAAACTAACTAAACTAACTAAACTAACTAAACTAACTAAACTAACTAAACTAACTAAACTAACTAAACTAACTAAACTAACTAAACTAACTAAACTAACTAAACTAACTAAACTAACTAAACTAACTAAACTAACTAAACTAACTAAACTAACTAAACTAACTAAACTAACTAAACTAACTAAACTAACTAAACTAACTAAACTAACTAAACTAACTAAACTAACTAAACTAACTAAACTAACTAAACTAACTAAACTAACTAAACTAACTAAACTAACTAAACTAACTAAACTAACTAAACTAACTAAACTAACTAAACTAACTAAACTAACTAAACTAACTAAACTAACTAAACTAACTAAACTAACTAAACTAACTAAACTAACTAAACTAACTAAACTAACTAAACTAACTAAACTAACTAAACTAACTAAACTAACTAAACTAACTAAACTAACTAAACTAACTAAACTAACTAAACTAACTAAACTAACTAAACTAACTAAACTAACTAAACTAACTAAACTAACTAAACTAACTAAACTAACTAAACTAACTAAACTAACTAAACTAACGAAACTAACTAAACTAACTAAACTAACTAAGCTAACTAAACTAACTAAACTAACTAAACTAACTAAACTAACTAAACTAACTAAACTAACTAAACTAACTAAACTAACTAAACTAACTAAACTAACTAAACTAACTAAACTAACTAAACTAACTAAACTAACTAAACTAACTAAACTAACTAAACTAACTAAACTAACTAAACTAACTAAACTAACTAAACTAACTAAACTAACTAAACTAACTAAACTAACTAAACTAACTAAACTAACTAAACTAACTAAACTAACTAAACTAACTAAACTAACTAAACTAACTAAACTAACTAAACTAACTAAACTAACTAAACTAACTAAACTAACTAAACTAACTAAACTAACTAAACTAACTAAACTAACTAAACTAACTAAACTAACTAAACTAACTAAACTAACTAAACTAACTAAACTAACTAAACTAACTAAACTAACTAAACTAACTAAACTAACTAAACTAACGAAACTAACTAAACTAACTAAACTAACTAAACTAACTAAACTAACTAAACTAACTAAACTAACTAAACTAACTAAACTAACTAAACTAACTAAACTAACTAAACTAACTAAACTAACTAAACTAACTAAACTAACTAAACTAACTAAACTAACTAAACTAACTAAACTAACTAAACTAACTAAACTAACTAAACTAACTAAACTAACTAAACTAACTAAACTAACTAAACTAACTAAACTAACTAAACTAACTAAACTAACTAAACTAACTAAACTAACTAAACTAACTAAACTAACTAAACTAACTAAACTAACTAAACTAACTAAACTAACTAAACTAACTAAACTAACTAAACTAACTAAACTAACTAAACTAACTAAACTAACTAAACTAACTAAACTAACTAAACTAACTAAACTAACTAAACTAACTAAACTAACTAAACTAACTAAACTAACTAAACTAACTAAACTAACTAAACTAACTAAACTAACTAAACTAACTAAACTAACTAAACTAACTAAACTAACTAAACTAACTAAACTAACTAAACTAACTAAACTAACTAAACTAAGTAAACTAACTAAACTAACTAAACTAACTAAACTAACTAAACTAACTAAACTAACTAAACTAACTAAACTAACTAAACTAACTAAACTAACTAAACTAACTAAACTAACTAAACTAACTAAACTAACTAAACTAACTAAACTAACTAAACTAACTAAACTAACTAAACTAACTAAACTAACTAAACTAACTAAACTAACTAAACTAACTAAACTAACTAAACTAACTAAACTAACTAAGCTAACTAAACTAACTAAACTAACTAAACTAACTAAACTAACTAAACTAACTAAACTAACTAAACTAACTAAACTAACTAAACTAACTAAACTAACTAAACTAACTAAACTAACTAAACTAACTAAACTAACTAAACTAACTAAACTAACTAAACTAACTAAACTAACTAAACTAACTAAACTAACTAAACTAACTAAACTAACTAAACTAACTAAACTAACTAAACTAACTAAACTAACTAAACTAACTAAACTAACTAAACTAACTAAACTAACTAAACTAACTAAACTAACTAAACTAACTAAACTAACTAAACTAACTAAACTAACTAAACTAACTAAACTAACTAAACTAACTAAACTAACTAAACTAACTAAACTAACTAAACTAACTAAACTAACTAAACTAACTAAACTAACTAAACTAACTAAACTAACTAAACTAACTAAACTAACTAAACTAACTAAACTAACTAAACTAACTAAACTAACTAAACTAACTAAACTAACTAAACTAACTAAACTAACTAAACTAACTAAACTAACTAAACTAACTAAACTAACTAAACTAACTAAACTAACTAAACTAACTAAACTAACTAAACTAACTAAACTAACTAAACTAACTAAACTAACTAAACTAACTAAACTAACTAAACTAACTAAACTAACTAAACTAACTAAACTAACTAAACTAACTAAACTAACTAAACTAACTAAACTAACTAAACTAACTAAACTAACTAAACTAACTAAACTAACTAAACTAACTAAACTAACTAAACTAACTAAACTAACTAAACTAACTAAACTAACTAAACTAACTAAACTAACTAAACTAACTAAACTAACTAAACTAACTAAACTAACTAAACTAACTAAACTAACTAAACTAACTAAACTAACTAAACTAACTAAACTAACTAAACTAACTAAACTAACTAAACTAACTAAACTAACTAAACTAACTAAACTAACTAAACTAACTAAACTAACTAAACTAACTAAACTAACTAAACTAACTAAACTAACTAAACTAACTAAACTAACTAAACTAACTAAACTAACTAAACTAACTAAACTAACTAAACTAACTAAACTAACTAAACTAACTAAACTAACTAAACTAACTAAACTAACTAAACTAACTAAACTAACTAAACTAACTAAACTAACTAAACTAACTAAACTAACTAAACTAACTAAACTAACTAAACTAACTAAACTAACTAAACTAACTAAACTAACTAAACTAACTAAACTAACTAAACTAACTAAACTAACTAAACTAACTAAACTAACTAAACTAACTAAACTAACTAAACTAACTAAACTAACTAAACTAACTAAACTAACTAAACTAACTAAACTAACTAAACTAACTAAACTAACTAAACTAACTAAACTAACTAAACTAACTAAACTAACTAAACTAACTAAACTAACTAAACTAACTAAACTAACTAAACTAACTAAACTAACTAAACTAACTAAACTAACTAAACTAACTAAACTAACTAAACTAACTAAACTAACTAAACTAACTAAACTAACTAAACTAACTAAACTAACTAAACTAACTAAACTAACTAAACTAACTAAACTAACTAAACTAACTAAACTAACTAAACTAACTAAACTAACTAAACTAACTAAACTAACTAAACTAACTAAACTAACTAAACTAACTAAACTAACTAAACTAACTAAACTAACTAAACTAACTAAACTAACTAAACTAACTAAACTAACTAAACTAACTAAACTAACTAAACTAACTAAACTAACTAAACTAACTAAACTAACTAAACTAACTAAACTAACTAAACTAACTAAACTAACTAAACTAACTAAACTAACTAAACTAACTAAACTAACTAAACTAACTAAACTAACTAAACTAACTAAACTAACTAAACTAACTAAACTAACTAAACTAACTAAACTAACTAAACTAACTAAACTAACTAAACTAACTAAACTAACTAAACTAACTAAACTAACTAAACTAACTAAACTAACTAAACTAACTAAACTAACTAAACTAACTAAACTAACTAAACTAACTAAACTAACTAAACTAACTAAACTAACTAAACTAACTAAACTAACTAAACTAACTAAACTAACTAAACTAACTAAACTAACTAAACTAACTAAACTAACTAAACTAACTAAACTAACTAAACTAACTAAACTAACTAAACTAACTAAACTAACTAAACTAACTAAACTAACTAAACTAACTAAACTAACTAAACTAACTAAACTAACTAAACTAACTAAACTAACTAAACTAACTAAACTAACTAAACTAACTAAACTAACTAAACTAACTAAACTAACTAAACTAACTAAACTAACTAAACTAACTAAACTAACTAAACTAACTAAACTAACTAAACTAACTAAACTAACTAAACTAACTAAACTAACTAAACTAACTAAACTAACTAAACTAACTAAACTAACTAAACTAACTAAACTAACTAAACTAACTAAACTAACTAAACTAACTAAACTAACTAAACTAACTAAACTAACTAAACTAACTAAACTAACTAAACTAACTAAACTAACTAAACTAACTAAACTAACTAAACTAACTAAACTAACTAAACTAACTAAACTAACTAAACTAACTAAACTAACTAAACTAACTAAACTAACTAAACTAACTAAACTAACTAAACTAACTAAACTAACTAAACTAACTAAACTAACTAAACTAACTAAACTAACTAAACTAACTAAACTAACTAAACTAACTAAACTAACTAAACTAACTAAACTAACTAAACTAACTAAACTAACTAAACTAACTAAACTAACTAAACTAACTAAACTAACTAAACTAACTAAACTAACTAAACTAACTAAACTAACTAAACTAACTAAACTAACTAAACTAACTAAACTAACTAAACTAACTAAACTAACTAAACTAACTAAACTAACTAAACTAACTAAACTAACTAAACTAACTAAACTAACTAAACTAACTAAACTAACTAAACTAACTAAACTAACTAAACTAACTAAACTAACTAAACTAACTAAACTAACTAAACTAACTAAACTAACTAAACTAACTAAACTAACTAAACTAACTAAACTAACTAAACTAACTAAACTAACTAAACTAACTAAACTAACTAAACTAACTAAACTAACTAAACTAACTAAACTAACTAAACTAACTAAACTAACTAAACTAACTAAACTAACTAAACTAACTAAACTAACTAAACTAACTAAACTAACTAAACTAACTAAACTAACTAAACTAACTAAACTAACTAAACTAACTAAACTAACTAAACTAACTAAACTAACTAAACTAACTAAACTAACTAAACTAACTAAACTAACTAAACTAACTAAACTAACTAAACTAACTAAACTAACTAAACTAACTAAACTAACTAAACTAACTAAACTAACTAAACTAACTAAACTAACTAAACTAACTAAACTAACTAAACTAACTAAACTAACTAAACTAACTAAACTAACTAAACTAACTAAACTAACTAAACTAACTAAACTAACTAAACTAACTAAACTAACTAAACTAACTAAACTAACTAAACTAACTAAACTAACTAAACTAACTAAACTAACTAAACTAACTAAACTAACTAAACTAACTAAACTAACTAAACTAACTAAACTAACTAAACTAACTAAACTAACTAAACTAACTAAACTAACTAAACTAACTAAACTAACTAAACTAACTAAACTAACTAAGCTAACTAAACTAACTAAACTAACTAAACTAACTAAACTAAGTAAACTAACTAAACTAACTAAACTAACTAAACTAACTAAACTAACTAAACTAACTAAACTAACTAAACTAACTAAACTAACTAAACTAACTAAACTAACTAAACTAACTAAACTAACTAAACTAACTAAACTAACTAAACTAACTAAACTAACTAAACTAACTAAACTAACTAAACTAACTAAACTAACTAAACTAACTAAACTAACTAAACTAACTAAACTAACTAAACTAACTAAACTAACTAAACTAACTAAACTAACTAAACTAACTAAACTAACTAAACTAACTAAACTAACTAAACTAACTAAACTAACTAAACTAACTAAACTAACTAAACTAACTAAACTAACTAAACTAACTAAACTAACTAAACTAACTAAACTAACTAAACTAACTAAACTAACTAAACTAACTAAACTAACTAAACTAACTAAACTAACTAAACTAACTAAACTAACTAAACTAACTAAACTAACTAAACTAACTAAACTAACTAAACTAACTAAACTAACTAAACTAACTAAACTAACTAAACTAACTAAACTAACTAAACTAACTAAACTAACTAAACTAACTAAACTAACTAAACTAACTAAACTAACTAAACTAACTAAACTAACTAAACTAACTAAACTAACTAAACTAACTAAACTAACTAAACTAACTAAACTAACTAAACTAACTAAACTAACTAAACTAACTAAACTAACTAAACTAACTAAACTAACTAAACTAACTAAACTAACTAAACTAACTAAACTAACTAAACTAACTAAACTAACTAAACTAACTAAACTAACTAAACTAACTAAACTAACTAAACTAACTAAACTAACTAAACTAACTAAACTAACTAAACTAACTAAACTAACTAAACTAACTAAACTAACTAAACTAACTAAACTAACTAAACTAACTAAACTAACTAAACTAACTAAACTAACTAAACTAACTAAACTAACTAAACTAACTAAACTAACTAAACTAACTAAACTAACTAAACTAACTAAACTAACTAAACTAACTAAACTAACTAAACTAACTAAACTAACTAAACTAACTAAACTAACTAAACTAACTAAACTAACTAAACTAACTAAACTAACTAAACTAACTAAACTAACTAAACTAACTAAACTAACTAAACTAACTAAACTAACTAAACTAACTAAACTAACTAAACTAACTAAACTAACTAAACTAACTAAACTAACTAAACTAACTAAACTAACTAAACTAACTAAACTAACTAATCTAACTAAACTAACTAAACTAACTAAACTAACTAAACTAACTAAACTAACTAAACTAACTAAACTAACTAAACTAACTAAACTAACTAAACTAACTAAACTAACTAAACTAACTAAACTAACTAAACTAACTAAACTAACTAAACTAACTAAACTAACTAAACTAACTAAACTAACTAAACTAACTAAACTAACTAAACTAACTAAACTAACTAAACTAACTAAACTAACTAAACTAACTAAACTAACTAAACTAACTAAACTAACTAAACTAACTAAACTAACTAAACTAACTAAACTAACTAAACTAACTAAACTAACTAAACTAACTAAACTAACTAAACTAACTAAACTAACTAAACTAACTAAACTAACTAAACTAACTAAACTAACTAAACTAACTAAACTAACTAAACTAACTAAACTAACTAAACTAACTAAACTAACTAAACTAACTAAACTAACTAAACTAACTAAACTAACTAAACTAACTAAACTAACTAAACTAACTAAACTAACTAAACTAACTAAACTAACTAAACTAACTAAACTAACTAAACTAACTAAACTAACTAAACTAACTAAACTAACTAAACTAACTAAACTAACTAAACTAACTAAACTAACTAAACTAACTAAACTAACTAAACTAACTAAACTAACTAAACTAACTAAACTAACTAAACTAACTAAACTAACTAAACTAACTAAACTAACTAAACTAACTAAACTAACTAAACTAACTAAACTAACTAAACTAACTAAACTAACTAAACTAACTAAACTAACTAAACTAACTAAACTAACTAAACTAACTAAACTAACTAAACTAACTAAACTAACTAAACTAACTAAACTAACTAAACTAACTAAACTAACTAAACTAACTAAACTAACTAAACTAACTAAACTAACTAAACTAACTAAACTAACTAAACTAACTAAACTAACTAAACTAACTAAACTAACTAAACTAACTAAACTAACTAAACTAACTAAACTAACTAAACTAACTAAACTAACTAAACTAACTAAACTAACTAAACTAACTAAACTAACTAAACTAACTAAACTAACTAAACTAACTAAACTAACTAAACTAACTAAACTAACTAAACTAACTAAACTAACTAAACTAACTAAACTAACTAAACTAACTAAACTAACTAAACTAACTAAACTAACTAAACTAACTAAACTAACTAAACTAACTAAACTAACTAAACTAACTAAACTAACTAAACTAACTAAACTAACTAAACTAACTAAACTAACTAAACTAACTAAACTAACTAAACTAACTAAACTAACTAAACTAACTAAACTAACTAAACTAACTAAACTAACTAAACTAACTAAACTAACTAAACTAACTAAACTAACTAAACTAACTAAACTAACTAAACTAACTAAACTAACTAAACTAACTAAACTAACTAAACTAACTAAACTAACTAAACTAACTAAACTAACTAAACTAACTAAACTAACTAAACTAACTAAACTAACTAAACTAACTAAACTAACTAAACTAACTAAACTAACTAAACTAACTAAACTAAGTAAACTAACTAAACTAACTAAACTAACTAAACTAACTAAACTAACTAAACTAACTAAACTAACTAAACTAACTAAACTAACTAAACTAACTAAACTAACTAAACTAACTAAACTAACTAAACTAACTAAACTAACTAAACTAACTAAACTAACTAAACTAACTAAACTAACTAAACTAACTAAACTAACTAAACTAACTAAACTAACTAAACTAACTAAACTAACTAAACTAACTAAACTAACTAAACTAACTAAACTAACTAAACTAACTAAACTAACTAAACTAACTAAACTAACTAAACTAACTAAACTAACTAAACTAACTAAACTAACTAAACTAACTAAACTAACTAAACTAACTAAACTAACTAAACTAACTAAACTAACTAAACTAACTAAACTAACTAAACTAACTAAACTAACTAAACTAACTAAACTAACTAAACTAACTAAACTAACTAAACTAACTAAACTAACTAAACTAACTAAACTAACTAAACTAACTAAACTAACTAAACTAACTAAACTAACTAAACTAACTAAACTAACTAAACACAACTAAACTAACTAAACTAACTAACACTAAACTAACTAAACTAACTAAACTAACTAAACTAACTAAACTAACTAAACTAACTAAACTAACTAAACTAACTAAACTAACTAAACTAACTAAACTAACTAAACTAACTAAACTAACTAAACTAACTAAACTAACTAAACTAACTAAACTAACTAAACTAACTAAACTAACTAAACTAACTAAACTAACTAAACTAACTAAACTAACTAAACTAACTAAACTAACTAAACTAACTAAACTAACTAAACTAACTAAACTAACTAAACTAACTAAACTAACTAAACTAACTAAACTAACTAAACTAACTAAACTAACTAAACTAACTAAACTAACTAAACTAACTAAACTAACTAAACTAACTAAACTAACTAAACTAACTAAACTAACTAAACTAACTAAACTAACTAAACTAACTAAACTAACTAAACTAACTAAACTAACTAAACTAACTAAACTAACTAAACTAACTAAACTAACTAAACTAACTAAACTAACTAAACTAACTAAACTAACTAAACTAACTAAACTAACTAAACTAACTAAACTAACTAAACTAACTAAACTAACTAAACTAACTAAACTAACTAAACTAACTAAACTAACTAAACTAACTAAACTAACTAAACTAACTAAACTAACTAAACTAACTAAACTAACTAAACTAACTAAACTAACTAAACTAACTAAACTAACTAAACTAACTAAACTAACTAAACTAACTAAACTAACTAAACTAACTAAACTAACTAAACTAACTAAACTAACTAAACTAACTAAACTAACTAAACTAACGAAACTAACTAAACTAACTAAACTAACTAAACTAACTAAACTAACTAAACTAACTAAACTAACTAAACTAACTAAACTAACTAAACTAACTAAACTAACTAAACTAACTAAACTAACTAAACTAACTAAACTAACTAAACTAACTAAACTAACTAAACTAACTAAACTAACTAAACTAACTAAACTAACTAAACTAACTAAACTAACTAAACTAACTAAACTAACTAAACTAACTAAACTAACTAAACTAACTAAACTAACTAAACTAACTAAACTAACTAAACTAACTAAACTAACTATACTAACTAAACTAACTAAACTAACTAAACTAACTAAACTAACTAAACTAACTAAACTAACTAAACTAACTAAACTAACTAAACTAACTAAACTAACTAAACTAACTAAACTAACTAAACTAACTAAACTAACTAAACTAACTAAACTAACTAAACTAACTAAACTAACTAAACTAACTAAACTAACTAAACTAACTAAACTAACTAAACTAACTAAACTAACTAAACTAACTAAACTAACTAAACTAACTAAACTAACTAAACTAACTAAACTAACTAAACTAACTAAACTAACTAAACTAACTAAACTAACTAAACTAACTAAACTAACTAAACTAACTAAACTAACTAAACTAACTAAACTAACTAAACTAACTAAACTAACTAAACTAACTAAACTAACTAAACTAACTAAACTAACTAAACTAACTAAACTAACTAAACTAACTAAACTAACTAAACTAACTAAACTAACTAAACTAACTAAACTAACTAAACTAACTAAACTAACTAAACTAACTAAACTAACTAAACTAACTAAACTAACTAAACTAACTAAACTAACTAAACTAACTAAACTAACTAAACTAACTAAACTAACTAAACTAACTAAACTAACTAAACTAACTAAACTAACTAAACTAACGAAACTAACTAAACTAACTAAACTAACTAAACTAACTAAACTAACTAAACTAACTAAACTAACTAAACTAACTAAACTAACTAAACTAACTAAACTAACTAAACTAACTAAACTAACTAAACTAACTAAACTAACTAAACTAACTAAACTAACTAAACTAACTAAACTAACTAAACTAACTAAACTAACTAAACTAACTAAACTAACTAAACTAACTAAACTAACTAAACTAACTAAACTAACTAAACTAACTAAACTAACTAAACTAACTAAACTAACTAAACTAACTAAACTAACTAAACTAACTAAACTAACTAAACTAACTAAACTAACTAAACTAACTAAACTAACTAAACTAACTAAACTAACTAAACTAACTAAACTAACTAAACTAACTAAACTAACTAAACTAACTAAACTAACTAAACTAACTAAACTAACTAAACTAACTAAACTAACTAAACTAACTAAACTAACTAAACTAACTAAACTAACTAAACTAACTAAACTAACTAAACTAACTAAACTAACTAAACTAACTAAACTAACTAAACTAACTAAACTAACTAAACTAACTAAACTAACTAAACTAACTAAACTAACTAAACTAACTAAACTAACTAAACTAACTAAACTAACTAAACTAACTAAACTAACTAAACTAACTAAACTAACTAAACTAACTAAACTAACTAAACTAACTAAACTAACTAAACTAACTAAACTAACTAAACTAACTAAACTAACTAAACTAACTAAACTAACTAAACTAACTAAACTAACTAAACTAACTAAACTAACTAAACTAACTAAACTAACTAAACTAACTAAACTAACTAAACTAACTAAACTAACTAAACTAACTAAACTAACTAAACTAACTAAACTAACTAAACTAACTAAACTAACTAAACTAACTAAACTAACTAAACTAACTAAACTAACTAAACTAACTAAACTAACTAAACTAACTAAACTAACTAAACTAACTAAACTAACTAAACTAACTAAACTAACTAAACTAACTAAACTAACTAAACTAACTAAACTAACTAAACTAACTAAACTAACTAAACTAACTAAACTAACTAAACTAACTAAACTAACTAAACTAACTAAACTAACTAAACTAACTAAACTAACTAAACTAACTAAACTAACTAAACTAACTAAACTAACTAAACTAACTAAACTAACTAAACTAACTAAACTAACTAAACTAACTAAACTAACTAAACTAACTAAACTAACTAAACTAACTAAACTAACTAAACTAACTAAACTAACTAAACTAACTAAACTAACTAAACTAACTAAACTAACTAAACTAACTAAACTAACTAAACTAACTAAACTAACTAAACTAACTAAACTAACTAAACTAACTAAACTAACTAAACTAACTAAACTAACTAAACTAACTAAACTAACTAAACTAACTAAACTAACTAAACTAACTAAACTAACTAAACTAACTAAACTAACTAAACTAACTAAACTAACTAAACTAACTAAACTAACTAAACTAACTAAACTAACTAAACTAACTAAACTAACTAAACTAACTAAACTAACTAAACTAACTAAACTAACTAAACTAACTAAACTAACTAAACTAACTAAACTAACTAAACTAACTAAACTAACTGAACTAACTAAACTAACTAAACTAACTAAACTAACTAAACTAACTAAACTAACTAAACTAACTAAACTAACTAAACTAACTAAACTAACTAAACTAACTAAACTAACTAAACTAACTAAACTAACTAAACTAACTAAACTAACTAAACTAACTAAACTAACTAAACTAACTAAACTAACTAAACTAACTAAACTAACTAAACTAACTAAACTAACTAAACTAACTAAACTAACTAAACTAACTAAACTAACTAAACTAACTAAACTAACTAAACTAACTAAACTAACTAAACTAACTAAACTAACTAAACTAACTAAACTAACTAAACTAACTAAACTAACTAAACTAACTAAACTAACTAAACTAACTAAACTAACTAAGCTAACTAAACTAACTAAACTAACTAAACTAACTAAACTAACTAAACTAACTAAACTAACTAAACTAACTAAACTAACTAAACTAACTAAACTAACTAAACTAACTAAACTAACTAAACTAACTAAACTAACTAAACTAACTAAACTAACTAAACTAACTAAACTAACTAAACTAACTAAACTAACTAAACTAACTAAACTAACTAAACTAACTAAACTAACTAAACTAACTAAACTAACTAAACTAACTAAACTAACTAAACTAACTAAACTAACTAAACTAACTAAACTAACTAAACTAACTAAACTAACTAAACTAACTAAACTAACTAAACTAACGAAACTAACTAAACTAACTGAACTAACTAAACTAACTAAACTAACTAAACTAACTAAACTAACTAAACTAACTAAACTAACTAAACTAACTAAACTAACTAAACTAACTAAACTAACTAAACTAACTAAACTAACTAAACTAACTAAACTAACTAAACTAACTAAACTAACTAAACTAACTAAACTAACTAAACTAACTAAACTAACTAAACTAACTAAACTAACTAAACTAACTAAACTAACTAAACTAACTAAACTAACTAAACTAACTAAACTAACTAAACTAACGAAACTAACTAAACTAACTAAACTAACTAAACTAACTAAACTAACTAAACTAACTAAACTAACTAAACTAACTAAACTAACTAAACTAACTAAACTAACTAAACTAACTAAACTAACTAAACTAACTAAACTAACTAAACTAACTAAACTAACTAAACTAACTAAACTAACTAAACTAACTAAACTAACTAAACTAACTAAACTAACTAAACTAACTAAACTAACTAAACTAACTAAACTAACTAAACTAACTAAACTAACTAAACTAACTAAACTAACTAAACTAACTAAACTAACTAAACTAACTAAACTAACTAAACTAACTAAACTAACTAAACTAACTAAACTAACTAAACTAACTAAACTAACTAAACTAACTAAACTAACTAGACTAACTAAACTAACTAAACTAACTAAACTAACTAAACTAACTAAACTGACTAAACTAACTAAACTAACTAAACTAACTAAACTAACTAAACTAACTAAACTAACTAAACTAACTAAACTAACTAAACTAACTAAACTAACTAAACTAACTAAACTAACTAAACTAACTAAACTAACTAAACTAACTAAACTAACTAAACTAACTAAACTAACTAAACTAACTAAACTAACTAAACTAACTAAACTAACTAAACTAACTAAACTAACTAAACTAACTAAACTAACTAAACTAACTAAACTAACTAAACTAACTAAACTAACTAAACTAACTAAACTAACTAAACTAACTAAACTAACTAAACTAACTAAACTAACTAAACTAACTAAACTAACTAAACTAACTAAACTAACTAAACTAACTAAACTAACTAAACTAACTAAACTAACTAAACTAACTAAACTAACTAAACTAACTAAACTAACTAAACTAACTAAACTAACTAAACTAACTAAACTAACTAACTAACTAAACTAACTAAACTAACTAAACTAACTAAACTAACTAAACTAACTAAACTAACTAAACTAACTAAACTAACTAAAACTAACTAAACTAACTAAACTAACTAAACTAACTAAACTAACTAAACTAACTAAACTAACTAAACTAACTAAACTAACTAAACTAACTAAACTAACTAAACTAACTAAACTAACTAAACTAACTAAACTAACTAAACTAACTAAACTAACTAAACTAACTAAACTAACTAAACTAACTAAACTAACTAAACTAACTAAACTAACTAAACTACTAAACTAACTAAACTAACTAAACTAACTAAACTAACTAAACTAACTAAACTAACTAAACTAACTAAACTAACTAAACTAACTAAACTAACTAAAACTAACTAAACTAACTAAACTAACTAAACTAACTAAACTAACTAAACTAACTAAACTAACTAAACTAACTAAACTAACTAAACTAACTAAACTAACTAAACTAACTAAACTAACTAAACTAACTAAACTAACTAAACTAACTAACTAACTAAACTAACTAAACTAACTAACTAAACTAACTAAACTAACTAAACTACTAAACTAACTAAACTAACTACTAAACTAACTAAACTAATAAACTAACTAAACTAACTAAACTAACTAACTAACTAAACTAACTAAACTAACTAAACTAACTAAACTAACTAAACTAACTAAACTAACTAAACTAACTAAACTAACTAAACTAACTAAACTAACTAAACTAACTAAACTAACTAAACTAACTAAACTAACTAAACTAACTAAACTAACTAAACTAACTAAACTAACTAAACTAACTAAACTAACTAAACTAACTAAACTAACTAAACTAACTAAACTAACTAAACTAACTAAACTAACTAAACTAACTAAACTAACTAAACTAACTAAACTAACTAAACTAACTAAACTAACTAAACTAACTAAACTAACTAAACTAACTAAACTAACTAAACTAACTAAACTAACTAAACTAACTAAACTAACTAAACTAACTAAACTAACTAAACTAACTAAACTAACTAAACTAACTAAACTAACTAAACTAACTAAACTAACTAAACTAACTAAACTAACTAAACTAACTAAACTAACTAAACTAACTAAACTAACTAAACTAACTAAACTAACTAAACTAACTAAACTAACTAAACTAACTAAACTAACTAAACTAACTAAACTAACTAAACTAACTAAACTAACTAAACTAACTAAACTAACTAAACTAACTAAACTAACTAAACTAACTAAACTAACTAAACTAACTAAACTAACTAAACTAACTAAACTAACTAAACTAACTAAACTAACTAAACTAACTAAACTAACTAAACTAACTAAACTAACGAAACTAACTAAACTAACTAAACTAACTAAACTAACTAAACTAACTAAACTAACTAAACTAACTAAACTAACTAAACTAACTAAACTAACTAAACTAACTAAACTAACTAAACTAACTAAACTAACTAAACTAACTAAACTAACTAAACTAACTAAACTAACTAAACTAACTAAACTAACTAAACTAACTAAACTAACTAAACTAACTAAACTAACTAAACTAACTAAACTAACTAAACTAACTAAACTAACTAAACTAACTAAACTAACTAAACTAACTAAACTAACTAAACTAACTAAACTAACTAAACTAACTAAACTAACTAAACTAACTAAACTAACTAAACTAACTAAACTAACTAAACTAACTAAACTAACTAAACTAACTAAACTAACTAAACTAACTAAACTAACTAAACTAACTAAACTAACTAAACTAACTAAACTAACTAAACTAACTAAACTAACTAAACTAACTAAACTAACTAAACTAACTAAACTAACTAAACTAACTAAACTAACTAAACTAACTAAACTAACTAAACTAACTAAACTAACTATACTAACTAAACTAACTAAACTAACTAAACTAACTAAACTAACTAAACTAACTAAACTAACTAAACTAACTAAACTAACTAAACTAACTAAACTAACTAAACTAACTAAACTAACTAAACTAACTAAACTAACTAAACTAACTAAACTAACTAAACTAACTAAACTAACTAAACTAACTAAACTAACTAAACTAACTAAACTAACTAAACTAACTAAACTAACTAAACTAACTAAACTAACTAAACTAACTAAACTAACTAAACTAACTAAACTAACTAAACTAACTAAACTAACTAAACTAACTAAACTAACTAAACTGACTAAACTAACTAAACTAACTAAACTAACTAAACTAACTAAACTAACTAAACTAACTAAACTAACTAAACTAACTAAACTAACTAAACTAACTAAACTAACTAAACTAACTAAACTAACTAAACTAACTAAACTAACTAAACTAACTAAACTAACTAAACTAACTAAACTAACTAAACTAACTAAACTAGCTAAACTAACTAAACTAACTAAACTAACTAAACTAACTAAACTAACTAAACTAACTAAACTAACTAAACTAACTAAACTAACTAAACTAACTAAACTAACTAAACTAACTAAACTAACTAAACTAACTAAACTAACTAAACTAACTAAACTAACTAAACTAACTAAACTAACTAAACTAACTAAACTAACTAAACTAACTAAACTAACTAAACTAACTAAACTAACTAAACTAACTAAACTAACTAAACTAACTAAACTAACTAAACTAACTAAACTAACTAAACTAACTAAACTAACTAAACTAACTAAACTAACTAAACTAACTAAACTAACTAAACTAACTAAACTAACTAAACTAACTAAACTAACTAAACTAACTAAACTAACTAAACTAACTAAACTAACTAAACTAACGAAACTAACTAAACTAACTAAACTAACTAAACTAACTAAACTAACTAAACTAACTAAACTAACTAAACTAACTAAACTAACTAAACTAACTAAACTAACTAAACTAACTAAACTAACTAAACTAACTAAACTAACTAAACTAACTAAACTAACTAAACTAACTAAACTAACTAAACTAACTAAACTAACTAAACTAACTAAACTAACTAAACTAACTAAACTAACTATACTAACTAAACTAACTAAACTAACTAAACTAACTAAACTAACTAAACTAACTAAACTAACTAAACTAACTAAACTAACTAAACTAACTAAACTAACTAAACTAACGAAACTAACTAAACTAACTAAACTAACTAAACTAACTAAACTAACTAAACTAACTAAACTAACTAAACTAACTAAACTAACTAAACTAACTAAACTAACTAAACTAACTAAACTAACTAAACTAACTAAACTAACTAAACTAACTAAACTAACTAAACTAACTAAACTATTAACTAACTAAACTAACTAAACTAACTAAACTAACTAAACTAACTAAACTAACTAAACTAACTAAACTAACTAAACTAACTAAACTAACTAAACTAACTAAACTAACTAAACTAACTAAACTAACTAAACTAACTAAACTAACTAAACTAACTAAACTAACTAAACTAACTAAACTAACTAAACTAACTAAACTAACTAAACTAACTAAACTAACTAAACTAACTAAACTAACTAAACTAACTAAACTAACTAAACTAACTAAACTAACTAAACTAACTAAACTAACTAAACTAACTAAACTAACTAAACTAACTAAACTAACTAAACTAACTAAACTAACTAAACTAACTAAACTAACTAAACTAACTAAACTAACTAAACTAACTAAACTAACTAAACTAACTAAACTAACTAAACTAACTAAACTAACTAAACTAACTAAACTAACTAAACTAACTAAACTAACTAAACTAACTAAACTAACTAAACTAACTAAACTAACTAAACTAACTAAACTAACTAAACTAACTAAACTAACTAAACTAACTAAACTAACTAAACTAACTAAACTAACTAAACTAACTAAACTAACTAAACTAACTAAACTAACTAAACTAACTAAACTAACTAAACTAACTAAACTAACTAAACTAACTAAACTAACTAAACTAACTAAACTAACTAAACTAACTAAACTAACTAAACTAACTAAACTAACTAAACTAACTAAACTAACTAAACTAACTAAACTAACTAAACTAACTAAACTAACTAAACTAACTAAACTAACTAACTACTAACTAAACTAACTAAACTAACTAAACTAACTAAACTAACTAAACTAACTAAACTAACTAAACTAACTAAACTAACTAAACTAACTAAACTAACTAAACTAACTAAACTAACTAAACTAACTAAACTAACTAAACTAACTAAACTAACTAAACTAACTAAACTAACTAAACTAACTAAACTAACTAAACTAAACTAACTAAACTAACTAAACTAACTAAACTAACTAAACTAACTAAACTAACTAAACTAACTAAACTAACTAAACTAACTAAACTAACTAAACTAACTAAACTAACTAAACTAACTAAACTAACTAAACTAACTAAACTAACTAAACTAACTAAACTAACTAAACTAACTAAACTAACTAAACTAACTAAACTAACTAAACTAACTAAACTAACTAAACTAACTAAACTAACTAAACTAACTAAACTAACTAAACTAACTAAACTAACTAAACTAACTAAACTAACTAAACTAACTAAACTAACTAAACTAACTAACTAAACTAACTAAACTAACTAAACTAACTAAACTAACTAAACTAACTAAACTAACTAAACTAACTAAACTAACTAAACTAACTAACTAACTAAACTAACTAAACTAACTAAACTAACTAAACTAACTAAACTAACTAAACTAACTAAACTAACTAAACTAACTAAACTAACTAAACTAACTAAACTAACTAAACTAACTAAACTAACTAAACTAACTAAACTAACTAAACTAACTAAACTAACTAAACTAACTAAACTAACTAAACTAACTAAACTAACTAAACTAACTAAACTAACTAAACTAACTAAACTAACTAAACTAACTAAACTAACTAAACTAACTAAACTAACTAAACTAACTAAACTAACTAAACTAACTAAACTAACTAAACTAACTAAACTAACTAAACTAACTAAACTGACTAAACTAACTAAACTAACTAAACTAACTAAACTAACTAAACTAACTAAACTAACTAAACTAACTAAACTAACTAAACTAACTAAACTAACTAAACTAACTAAACTAACTAAACTAACTAAACTAACTAAACTAACTAAACTAACTAAACTAACTAAACTAACTAAACTAACTAAACTAACTAAACTAACTAAACTAACTAAACTAACTAAACTAACTAAACTAACTAAACTAACTAAACTAACTAAACTAACTAAACTAACTAAACTAACTAAACTAACTAAACTAACTAAACTAACTAAACTAACTAAACTAACTAAACTAACTAAACTAACTAAACTAACTAAACTAACTAAACTAACTAAACTAACTAAACTAACTAAACTAACTAAACTAACTAAACTAACTAAACTAACTAAACTAACTAAACTAACTAAACTAACTAAACTAACTAAACTAACTCTAACTAAACTAACTAAACTAACTAAACTAACTAAACTAACTAAACTAACTAAACTAACTAAACTAACTAAACTAACTAAACTAACTAAACTAACTAAACTAACTAAACTAACTAAACTAACTAAACTAACTAAACTAACTAAACTAACTAAACTAACTAAACTAACTAAACTAACTAAACTAACTAAACTAACTAACTAACTAAACTAACTAAACTAACTAAACTAACTAAACTAACTAAACTAACTAAACTAACTAAACTAACTAAACTAACTAAACTAACTAAACTAACTAAACTAACTAAACTAACTAAACTAACTAAACTAACTAAACTAACTAAACTAACTAACTACTAACTAAACTAACTAAACTAACTAAACTAACTAAAACTAACTAAACTAACTAAAACTAACTAAACTAACTAAACTAACTAAACTAACTAAACTAACTAAACTAACTAAACTAACTAAACTAACTAAACTAACTAAACTAACTAAACTAACTAAACTAACTAAACTAACTAAACTAACTAAACTAACTAAACTAACTAAACTAACTAAACTAACTAAACTAACTAAACTAACTAAACTAACTAAACTAACTAAACTAACTAAACTAACTAAACTAACTAAACTAACTAAACTAACTAAACTAACTAAACTAACTAAACTAACTAAACTAACTAAACTAACTAAACTAACTAAACTAACTAAACTAACTAAACTAACTAACTAACAACTAAACTAACTAACTAACTAACTAAACTAACTAAACTAACTAAACTAACTAAACTAACTAAACTAACTAAACTAACTAAACTAACTAAACTAACTAAACTAACTAAACTAACTAAACTAACTAAACTAACTAAACTAACTAAACTAACTAACTAACTAAACTAACTAAACTAACTAAACTAACTAAACTAACTAAACTAACTAAACTAACTAAACTAACTAAACTAACTAAACTAACTAAACTAACTAAACTAACTAAACTAACTAAACTAACTAAACTAACTAAACTAACTAAACTAACTAAACTAACTAAACTAACTAAACTAACTAAACTAACTAAACTAACTAAACTAACTAAACTAACTAAACTAACTAAACTAACTAAACTAACTAAACTAACTAAACTAACTAAACTAACTAAACTAACTAAACTAACTAACTAACTAAACTAACTAAACTAACTAAACTAACTAAACTAACTAAACTAACTAAACTAACTAAACTAACTAAACTAACTAAACTAACTAAACTAACTAAACTAACTAAACTAACTAAACTAACTAAACTAACTAAACTAACTAAACTAACTAAACTAACTAAACTAACTAAACTAACTAAACTAACTAAACTAACTAAACTAACTAAACTAACTAAACTAACTAAACTAACTAAACTAACTAAACTAACTAAACTAACTAAACTAACTAAACTAACTAAACTAACTAAACTAACTAAACTAACTAAACTAACTAAACACAACTAAACTAACTAAACTAACTAAACTAACTAAACTAACTAAACTAACTAAACTAACTAAACTAACTAAACTAACTAAACTAACTAAACTAACTAAACTAACTAAACTAACTAAACTAACTAAACTAACTAAACTAACTAAACTAACTAAACTAACTAAACTAACTAAACTAACTAAACTAACTAAACTAACTAAACTAACTAAACTAACTAAACTAACTAAACTAACTAAACTAACTAAACTAACTAAACTAACTAAACTAACTAAACTAACTAACCAACTAAACTAACTAAACTAACTAAACTAACTAAACTAACTAAACTAACTAAACTAACTAAACTAACTAAACTAACTAAACTAACTAAACTAACTAAACTAACTAAACTAACTAAACTAACTAAACTAACTAAACTAACTAAACTAACTAAACTAACTAAACTAACTAAACTAACTAAAACTAACTAAACTAACTAAACTAACTAAACTAACTAAACTAACTAACTAACTAAACTAACTAAACTAACTAAACTAACTAAACTAACTAAACTAACTAAACTAACTAAACTAACTAAACTAACTAAACTAAAACTAACTAAACTAACTAAACTAACTAAACTAACTAAACTAACTAAACTAACTAAACTAACTAAACTAACTAAACTAACTAAACTAACTAAACTAACTAAACTAACTAAACTAACTAAACTAACTAAACTAACTAAACTAACTAAACTAACTAAACTAACTAAACTAACTAAACTAACTAAACTAACTAAACTAAACTAACAACTAACTAAACTAACTAACTAACTAAACTAACTAAACTAACTAAACTAACTAACTAAACTAACTAAACTAACTAAACTAACTAAACTAACTAAACTAACTAAACTAACTAAACTAACTAAACTAACAAAACACTAAACTAACTAAACTAACTAAACTAACTAAACTAACTAAACTAACTAAACTAACTAAACTAACTAAACAACTAAACTAACTAAACTAACTAAACTAACTAAACTAACTAAACTAACTAAACTAACTAAACTAACTAACTAACTAAACTAACTAAACTAACTAACTAACTAAACTAACTAAACTAACTAAACTAACTAAACTAACTAAACTAACTAAACTAACTAAACTAACTAAACTAACTAAACTAACTAAACTAACTAAACTAACTAAACTAACTAAACTAACTAAACTAACTAAACTAACTAAACTAACTAAACTAACTAAACTAACTAAACTAACTAAACTAACTAAACTAACTAAACTAACTAAACAACTAAACTAACTAAACTAACTAAACTAACTAAACTAACTAAACCTAACTAAACTAACTAAACTAACTAAACTACTAAACTAACTAAACTAACTAAACTAACTAAACTAACTAAACTAACTAAACTAACTAAACTAACTAAACTAACTAAACTAACTAAACTACTAAACTAACTAAACTAACTAAACTAACTAAACTAACTAAACTAACTAAACTAACTAAACTAACTAAACTAACTAAACTAACTAAACTAACTAACTAAACTAACTAAACTAACTAAACTAACTAAACTAACTAAACTAACTAAACTAACTAAACTAACTAAAAACTAAACTAACTAAACTAACTAAACTAACTAAACTAACTAAACTAACTAAACTAACTAACTAACTAAACTAACTAAACTAACTAAACTAACTAAACTAACTAAACTAACTAAACTAACTAAACTAACTAAACTAACTAAACTAACTAAACTAACTAAACTAACTAAACTAACTAAACTAACTAAACTAACTAAACTAACTAAACTAACTAAACTAACTAAACTAACTAAACTAACTAAACTAACTAAACTAACTAAACTAACTAAACTAACTAAACTAACTAAACTAACTAAACTAACTAAACTAACTAAACTAACTAAACTAACTAAACTAACTAAACTAACTAAACTAACTAAACTAACTAAACTAACTAAACTAACTAAACTAACTAAACTAACTAAACTAACTAAACTAACTAAACTAACTAACTAACTAAACTACTAAACTAACTAAACTAACTAAACTAACTAAACTAACTAAACTAACTAAACTAACTAAACTAACTAAACTAACTAAACTAACTAAACTAACTAAACTAACTAAACTAACTAAACTAACTAAACTAACTAAACTAACTAAACTAACTAAACTAACTAAACTAACTAAACTAACTAAACTAACTAAACTAACTAAACTAACTAAACTAACTAAACTAACTAAACTAACTAAACTAACTAAACTAACTAAACTAACTAAACTAACTAAACTAACTAAACTAACTAAACTAACTAAACTAACTAAACTAACTAAACTAACTAAACTAACTAAACTAACTAAACTAACTAAACTAACTAACTAAACTAACTAAACTAACTAAACTAACTAAACTAACTAAACTAACTAAACTAACTAAACTAACTAAACTAACTAAACTAACTAAACTAACTAAACTAACTAAACTAACTAAACTAACTAAACTAACTAAACTAACTAAACTAACTAAACTAACTAAACTAACTAAACTAACTAAACTAACTAAACTAAACTAACTAAACTAACTAAACTAACTAAACTAACTAAACAACTAAACTAACTAAACTAACTAAACTAACTAAACTAACTAAACTAACTAAACTAACTAAACTAACTAAACTAACTAAACTAACTAAACTAACTAAACTAACTAAACTAACTAAACTAACTAAACTAACTAAACTAACTAAACTAACTAAACTAACTAAACTAACTAAACTAACTAAACTAACTAAACTAACTAAACTAACTAAACTAACTAAACTAACTAAACTAACTAAACTAACTAAACTAACTAAACTAACTAAACTAACTAAACTAACTAAACTAACTAAACTACTAAACTAACTAAACTAACTAAACTAACTAAACTAACTAAACTAACTAAACTAACTAAACTAACTAAACTAACTAAACTAACTAAACTAACTAAACTAACTAACTAACTAAACTAACTAAACTAACTAACTAACTAAACTAACTAAACTAACTAAACTAAACTAAACTAACTAAACTAACTAAACTAACTAAACTAACTAAACTAACTAAACTAACTAAACTAACTAAACTAACTAAACTAACTAAACTAACTAAACTAACTAAACTAACTAAACTAACTAACTAACTAAACTAACTAAAACTAACTAAACTAACTAAACTAACTAAACTAACTAAACTAACTAAACTAACTAAACTAACTAAACTAACTAAACTAACTAAACTAACTAAAACTAACTAAACTAACTAAACTAACTAAACTAACTAAACTAACTAAACTAACTAAACTAACTAAACTAACTAAACTAACTAAACTAACTAAACTAACTAAACTAAACTAAACTAACTAAACTAACTAAACTAACTAAACTAACTAAACTAACTAAACTAACTAAACTAACTAAACTAACTAAACTAACTAAACTAACTAAACTAACTAAACTAACTAAACTAACTAAACTAACTAAACTAACTAAACTAACTAAACTAACTAAACTAACTAAACTAACTAAACTAACTAAACAACTAAACTAACTAAACTAACTAAACTAACTAAACTAACTAAACTAACTAAACTAACTAAACTAACTAAACTAACTAAACTAACTAAACTAACTAAACTAACTAAACTAACTAAACTAACTAAACTAACTAAACTAACTAAAACTAACTAAACTAAACTAAACTAACTAAACTAACTAAACTAACTAAACTAACTAAACTAACTAAACTAACTAAACTAACTAAACTAACTAAACTAACTAAACTAACTAAACTAACTAAACTAACTAAACTAACTAAACTAACTAAACTAACTAAACTAACTAAACTAACTAAACAACTAACTAAACTAAACTAACTAAACTAACTAAACTAACTAAACTAACTAAACTAACTAAACTAACTAAACTAACTAAACTAACTAACTAACTAACTAAACTAACTAAACTAACTAAACTAACTAAACTAACTAAACTAACTAAACTAACTAAACTAACTAAACTAACTAAACTAACTAAACTAACTAAACTAACTAAACTAACTAAACTAACTAAACTAACTAAAACTAACTAAAAACTAAACTAACAAACTAACTAAACTAACTAACTAACTAAACTAACTAAACTAACTAAACTAACTAAACTAACTAAACTAACTAAACTAACTAAACTAACTAAACTAACTAAACTAACTAAACTAACTAAACTAACTAAACTAACTAAACTAACTAAACTAACTAAACTAACTAAACTAACTAAACTAACTAAACTAACTAAACTAACTAAACTAACGAAACTAACTAAACTAACTAAACTAACTAAACTAACTAAACTAACTAAACTAACTAAACTAACTAAACTAACTAAACTAACTAAACTAACTAAACTAACTAAACTAACTAAACTAACTAAACTAACTAAACTAACTAAACTAACTAAACTAACTAAACTAACTAAACTAACTAAACTGACTAAACTAACTAAACTAACTAAACTAACTAAACTAACTAGACTAACTAAACTAACTAAACTAACTAAACTAACTAAACTAACTAAACTAACTAAACTAACTAAACTAACTAAACTAACTAAACTAACTAAACTAACTAAACTAACTAAACTAACTAAACTAACTAAACTAACTAAACTAACTAAACTAACTAAACTAACTAAACTAACTAAACTAACTAAAACTAACTAAACTAACTAAACTAACTAAACTAACTAAACTAACTAAACTAAACTAAACTAACTAAACTAACTAAAACTAACTAAACTAACTAAACTAACTAAACTAACTAAACTAACTAAACTAACTAAACTAACTAAACTAACTAAACTAACTAAACTAACTAAACTAACTAAACTAACTAAACTAACTAAACTAACTAAACTAACTAAACTAACTAAACTAACTAAACTAACTAAACTAACTAAACTAACTAAACTAACTAAACTAACTAAAACTAACTAAACTAACTAACTAACTAAACTAACTAAACTAACTAAACTAACTAAACTAACTAAACTAACTAAACTAACTAAACTAACTAAACTAACTAAACTAACTAAACTAACTAAACTAACTAAACTAACTAAACTAACTAAACTAACTAAACTAACTAAACTAACTAAACTAACTAAACTAACTAAACTAACTAAACTAACTAAACTAACTAAACTAACTAAACTAACTAAACTAACTAAACAAACTAAACTAACTAAACTAACTAAACTAACTAAACTAACTAAACTAACTAAACTAACTAAACTAACTAAACTAACTAAACTAACTAAACTAACTAAACTAACTAAACTAACTAAACTAACTAAACTAACTAAACTAACTAAACTAACTAAACTAACTAAACTAACTAAACAACTAACTAACAAACTAACTAAACTAACTAAACTAACTAAACTAACTAAACTAACTAAACTAACTAAACTAACTAAACTAACTAAACTAACTAAACTAACTAAACTAACTAAACTAACTAAACTAACTAAACTAACTAAACTAACTAAACTAACTAAACTAACTAAACTAACTAAACTAACTAAACTACTAAACTAACTAAACTAACTAAACTAACTAAACTAACTAAACTAACTAAACTAACTAAACTAACTAAACTAACTAAACTAACTAACTAAACTAACTAAACTAACTAAACTAACTAAACTAACTAAACTAACTAAACTAACTAAACTAACTAAACTAACTAAACTAACTAAACTAACTAAACTAACTAAACTAACTAAACTAACTAAACTAACTAAACTAACTAAACTAACTAAACTAACTAAACTAACTAAACTAACTAAACTAACTAAACTAACTAAACTAACTAAACTAACTAAACTAACTAAACTAACTAAACTAACTAAACTAACTAAACTAACTAAACTAACTAAAAAACTAAATAACTAAACTAACTAAACTAACTAAACTAACTAAACTAACTAAACTAACTAAACTAACTAAACTAACTAAACTAACTAAACTAACTAAAACTAACTAAACTAACTAAACTAACTAAACTAACTAAACTAACTAAACTAACTAAACTAACTAAACTAACTAAACTAACTAAACTAACTAAACTAACTAAACTAACTAAACTAACTAAACTAACTAAAACTAACTAAACTAACTAACTAACTAACTAACTAAACTAACTAAACTAACTAAACTAACTAAACTAACTAAACTAAACTAACTAAACTAACTAAACTAACTAAACTAACTAAACTAACTAAACTAACTAAACTAACTAAACTAACTAAACTAACTAAACTAACTAAACTAACTAAACTAACTAAACTAACTAAACTAACTAAACTAACTAAACTAACTAAACTAACTAAACTAACTAAACTAACTAAACTAACTAAAACTAACTAACTAAACTAACTAAACTAACTAAACTAACTAAACTAACTAAACTAACTAAACTAACTAAACTAACTAAACTAACTAAACTAACTAAACTAACTAAACTAACTAAACTAACTAAACTAACTAAACTAACTAAACTAACTAAACTAACTAAACTAACTAAACTAACTAAACTAACTAAACTAACTAAACTAACTAAACTAACTAAACTAACTAAACTAACTAAACTAACTAAACTAACTAAACTAACTAAACTAACTAAACTAACTAAACTAACTAAACTAACTAAACTAACTAAACTAACTAAACTAACTAAACTAACTAAACTAACTAAACTAACTAAACTAACTAACTAACTAAACTAACTAAACTAACTAAACTAACTAAACTAACTAAACTAACTAAACTAACTAAACTAACTAAACTAACTAAACTAACTAAACTAACTAAACTAACTAAACTAACTAAACTAACTAAACTAACTAAACTAACTAAACTAACTAAACTAACTAAACTAACTAAACTAACTAAACTAACTAAACTAACTAAACTAACTAAAGTAACTAAACTAACTAAACTAACTAAACTAACTAAACTAACTAAACTAACTAAACTAACTAAACTAACTAAACTAACTAAACTAACTAAACTAACTAAACTAACTAAACTAACTAAACTAACTAAACTAACTAAACTAACTAAACTAACTAAACTAACTAAACTAACTAAACTAACTAAACTAACTAAACTAACTAAACTAACTAAACTAACTAAACTAACTAAACTAACTAAACTAACTAAACTACTAAACTAACTAAACTAACTAAACTAACTAAACTAACTAAACTAACTAAACTAACTAAACTAACTAAACTAACTAAACTAACTAAACTAACTAAACTAACTAAACTAACTAAACTACTAAACTAACTAAACTAACTAAACTAACTAAACTAACTAAACTAACTAAACTAACTAAACTAACTAAACTAACTAAACTAACTAACTAAACTAACTAAACTAACTAAACTAACTAAACTAACTAAACTAACTAAACTAACTAAACTAACTAAACTAACTAAACTAACTAAACTAACTAAACTAACTAAACTAACTAAACTAACTAAACTAACTAAACTAACTAAACTAACTAAACTAACTAAACTAACTAACTAACTAACTAAACTAACTAAACTAACTAAACTAACTAAACTAACTAAACTAACTAAACTAACTAAACTAACTAAACTAACTAAACTACTAAACTACTAAACTAACTAAACTAACTAAACTAACTAAACTAACTAAACTAACTAAACTAACTAAACTAACTAAACTAACTAAACTAACTAAACTAACTAAACTAACTAAACTAACTAAACTAACTAAACTAACTAAACTAACTAACTAACTAAAACTAACTAAACTAACTAAACTAACTAAACTAACTAAACTAACTAAACTAACTAAACTAACTAAACTAACTAAACTAACTAAACTAACTAAACTAACTAAACTAACTAAAACTAACTAAACTAACTAAACTAACTAAACTAACTAAACTAACTAAACTAACTAAACTAACAACTAACTAAACTAACTAAACTAACTAAACTAACTAAACTAACTAAACTAACTAAACTAACTAAACTAACTAAACTAACTAAACTAACTAAACTAACTAAACTAACTAAACTAACTAAACTAACTAAACTAACTAAACTAACTAAACTAACTAAACTACTAAACTAACTAAACTAACTAAACTAACTAAACTAACTAAACTAACTAAACTAACTAAACTAACTAAACTAACTAAACTAACTAAACTAACTAAACTAACTAAACTAACTAAACTAACTAAACTAACTAAACTAACTAAACTAACTAAACTAACTAAACTAACTAAACTAACTAAACTAACTAACTAACTAAACTAACTAAACTAACTAAACTAACTAAACTAACTAAACTAACTAAACTAACTAAACTAACAAACTAACTAAACTAACTAAACTAACTAAACTAACTAAACTAACTAAACTAACTAAACTAACTAAACTAACTAAACTAACTAAACTAACTAAACTAACTAAACTAACTAAACTAACTAAACTACTAAACTAACTAAACTAACTAAACTAACTAAACTAACTAAACTAACTAAACTAACTAACTAACTAAACTAACTAAACTAACTAAACTAACTAAACTAACTAAACTAACTAAACTAACTAAACTAACTAAACTAACTAAACTAACTAAACTAACTAAACTAACTAAACTAACTAAACTAACTAAACTAACTAAACTAACTAAACTAACTAAACTAACTAAACTAACTAAACTAACTAAACTAACTAAACTAACTAAACTAACTAAACTAACTAAACTAACTAAACTAACTAAACTAACTAAACTAAACTAAACTAACTAAACTAACTAAACTAACTAAACTAACTAAACTAACTAAACTAACTAAACTAACTAAACTAACTAAACTAACTAAACTAACTAAACTAACTAAACTAACTAAACTAACTAAACTAACTAAACTAACTAAACTAACTAAACTAACTAAACTAACTAAACTAACTAAACTAACTAAACTAACTAAACTAACTAAACTAACTAAACTAACTAAACTAACTAAACTAACTAAACTAACTAAACTAACTAAACTAACTAAACTAACTAAACTAACTAAACTAACTAAACTAACCTAAACTAACTAAACTAACTAAACTAACTAAACTAACTAAACTAACTAAACTAACTAAACTAACTAAACTAACTAAACTAACTAAACTAACTAAACTAACTATACTAACTAAACTAACTAAACTAACTAAACTAACTAAACTAACTAAACTAACTAAACTAACTAAACTAACTAAACTAACTAAACTAACTAAACTAACTAAACTAACTAAACTAACTAAACTAACTAAACTAACTAAACTAACTAAACTAACTAAACTAACTAAACTAACTAAACTAACTAAACACTAAACTAACTAAACTAACTAAACTAACTAAACTAACTAAACTAACTAAACTAACTAAACTAACTAAACTAACTAAACTAACTAAACTAACTAAACTAACTAAACTAACTAAACTAACTAAACTAACTAAACTAACTAAACTAACTAAACTAACTAAACTAACTAAACTAACTAAACTAACTAAACTAACTAAACTAACTAAACTAACTAAACTAACTAAACTAACTAAAACTAACTAAACTAACTAAACTAACTAAACTAACTAAACTAACTAAACTAACTAAACTAAAAACTAACTAAACTAACTAAACTAACTAAACTAACTAAACTAACTAACTAAACTAACTAAACTAACTAAACTAACTAAACTAACTAAACTAACTAAACTAACTAAACTAACTAAACTAACTAAACTAACTAAACTAACTAAACTAACTAAACTAACTAAACTAACTAACAACTAAACTAAATAAACTAACTAAACTAACTAAACTAACTAACTAACTAAACTAACTAAACTAACTAAACTAACTAAACTAACTAAA